>JBAMIE010173485.1:0-14613 GCA_037177295.1 Kaempferia parviflora | reverse complement strand
GATAAAGTTTTAGGCTATTTCATGGGACGACGTTGTCGGTGTCTATGACCGTGAGCTCGAGTTCAAAGTGAAAGGTCACGACCCCTTTCCCTCCCTCTTTGTCTTTTGCTTTCTTTTATCTATTTGCCTTTTCTTTTTTCCCCTTCTCTCGAGGATAATTTTTCACGGTTAATTTCTTTCCTTTCTCCGTCCGCCGTTAGGAGTAAACATAGCATTAATGAGTTTGTTCGTAACGGTATAAAACTTAGATGCTATAAAATAATGTGTAAGCCCATCAAATAACAAGATAATATCCAACACTCCAATGCTTGACGGGATCACGCCTGAGAAATAGTTGTTATGCAGATCTATATGGACGTTTGAAGCCGCATCTACGATCTCGGGAGGAATCTGACCCGAGAACTGTTTGTTGGTATAAGAACCTTTAACATGCGAAAAAGGAACTTGGATGTAATCATTTCCACAAAACATAAATGTCTGTGATGTATACAATTGAGAAATTACGGGGAAGACATATTCGGATCCATAATATATAAGATTCTTGATACAGAGAATTTAAACTTGCTTCCTCTTTATCTCCTCTATGCCTTTTGCTTTTTCTTATGCCCTCACATGATGAAAGATATACATTTAGGGGTATTTAGGAGGCGCTTGGTATATATTTGATAATAGGAATAGTAATAAATTTCATTGAGGGGGGAATAAATTTAACGATAACCTAGGGGGATGTTGATTATGAAATTAGGGGTATGAAACCCAAATTTAGAATCTGATTCCGATCTACCAAGTATCAAGAATAGAAATGAAACATATTTCATTCCCATTCTAGCCTTTTAAACACGCTTACCAAGCGCCCCCTTATATATCTTATCTAATGCAAATTATCTCATGCATGGTTTCAATAATTAACTTCTATTGGGAGTTATTTTCTTTTGATAACTCTCAATGAGTAATTTTTGATAATCCATATTCTGATAATTTAAATATTGGATAAAGTTGTTTTTTAAAAGAGAGAAGGGATTCTATATAAAATAGAATCAAATTATAAGTCAATTCTATATAAAATAAAAAACTGGTTTAGGGACTTGGCAGTACCTATCCGGTGCCAATCGAACCTTCAAATTGGTTGCTGGCGAGATCAATTATGGTCAAGTTTGGCAAGCTCCAGAGACCCGAGGGAACCTCACCGGAGAGCAAGTTGTTACTGACACTCAACCGATGCAGAGAATAGCAATTAGCGTAATTGGCGGGGATCTCCCCGGTGAACTTGTTCTCCATCATCAGAAGCCTCTTCGCGGTCCCTTTCCGGCACACATCTGGCGGGATTGGCCCTGTAAAGGAGTTAGTCGACACGTCGATGAAGTTGAACTCCGTCCAACCTCCAAGCTTCACCGGCAACTTCTCAGGCCCGTACCTGAGGTGAGGCCTAGGAGGCGAACGCCTCAGGCCCATTTCTTAGAGGGGCCCAAAAAATATGGATTCATTAAGTCATTTAATATTAAAATTTTAATTTGATCAAAAGTGCTCGTCTCCTACTTTCGATGTGAGCTCCTCATCGTCCTAATTTCTCCGATCCTCATCAGCCAGCCGTGAGCTCCTCCTCTTCAAGGGTGCTCGTTTCCTACATGGCCGCTGATAGCATCCTATTCGATTTATCTTCTATTTTGGTAAGTTTATGTTCGATCAGTCCAATTTTTTATTTTCGAACAACTTTACTCCTCTTTCTTACGGCGTTAGTTCTCTTGATTTTGAAGCATTGGTTGTGCGTTTTGTGTGGTTACAACTTACAAAAGCAAGGGAAAAGGTGAGAGGGAGACAAAATCAAGGGCGATTCTTCTTGTTCTTTTCTACTCTGAGTTCTACCTCTGTTAATTGATAATCATATGTTAAATAATTTTTCCTTCGTCTTTGTTTCCTAGCAGCGTAAGTCATGACTATATTATGCTGCATTAAGACATCTCAATAACTTTGAAGCACTACGTACTATATTAAGATATCTTTTTATTTGATTATATTTTACAATATTAAGTGTTATTTAACTTGATATTTTACTTTACATGTTGCAACATCACTAAAACACAACAGTAATATGCCTTGTACTTTTATTGCTAAATCAGAAGCAAGACGTATTTGTATTAAATAATTATCGGTAATATTTATTTTTGCATTATATTTTTGAAATATACATATTATTCAATTCTTTATTTTATTATACATTTTTGTAGCTTTACTAAAAAATGTTGATCACACGTTAAAAGTAGAATCATATTTGTAAATAAATTTTAAACTAATATAATAGTAAGACAGTGTAAAGGGACCTTTTTTTATTGAATCTCGACTTAGGCCATCAAAATCTCAGGTACGGCGCTGGTGCCTCACCCAACCAATCTCTTTTATTGGACATTATTATTTCTTATCGTGTTAAATTAAAAACTGATCTCATGGACATATTATAATTGTTATAATATAAATATTTATTATAGTTATTATAAAATCATAATTACTATAATTTTATAAATGTTATAAGATAAATGATTTATAAAAGGAAAAAATTTCAATAAAAAACTCGACTCATAATGTGATGGACCCATAAAAAGTGAAATAGTGAGCCATTAATTTAGTGTATATTCTTGAATTTTTCTCTAAGATTTTTCTCTGTGTTTATTATTGTTCGTATTTTATATTTTCAAAATAAGAATGTATTTTTGGAAATAAATAATTAAAAATACAGTTCGTTATGGTTTTTGTTAATGTACCATTCTGGTAAATCGAGATAATCTCGGCTAAAAATTCTAAAATCGAGTGCTGAAAAGGCATAAAAGCCGACATTTCCAGAAGTACGAAATTTTACAAGGGCATCGATAGGGCTACATGTCTGCCCCCGTCCCTGGCGGTGCCTCCTCCACGGCGGCGGAGCCGCCTCCCTATCGGCCTTACAGTCTCGCGCACGTTCTCACCGGCCATTCGCGCGCCGTCTCATGCGTGAAGTTCTCCAACGATGGCCTCTTGCTGGCTTCTGCCTCTCTCGACAAGACCGTCATCATCTGGTCCGCCAAAACCTTCGCCGCTGTCTCTACCTTGATCGGCCATGCTGAAGGCATATCTGATGTCGCCTGGTCCTCTGACTCCCACTACATCTGCTCTGCCTCCGACGACCGCACGCTCCGCGTCTGGGACGTTCGGCCCCCAACCGACTGCGTCCGGATCCTCCGCGGTCACCTCTCCTTGGTTTTCTGCGTCGACTTCAACCCCCCTTCCGATCGCATCGCCTCCGGCTCGTTCGACCAGACTGTGCGGGTCTGGGATGTCAAGAGTGGCAAGTGCATCAAGACAATTGAGGCGCACGACCAACCGGTAACCTCTGTCCACTTTATTCGGGATGGATCGATCATCGTCTCAGGTAGCCATGACGGGTCGTGTAAGATCTGGGACGCGGTGTCAGGGGCGTGCCTCAAGGTGCTTATCGACGACAAGACGCCTGCTGTGTCCTTCGCCAAGTTCGCCCCCAATGGAAAGTTTATTCTTATTGCTACCCTCGATGACACCCTGGTAAGAACAATTTGCTTTCATTCCTTTATTTGGGATTGCTATTGTTTATCATCGATTATACTGCATATGACCTTGGAAGAATTAGACATTAACCATGTTATTTAATTGAGATAGGGCTAAGGTTAAGGGTATCATCTTCAATTTGTTTTTTTATAAGATAGAAATAGAGCTCTGTCTGGGTTTAATTGAAGAAGGCCATATTTTTTTTATCAGGCTCATCACTATGCGTATGCATTTGGAGAACCGATGATCAGTCTTTTGGTGACATATATACTTATAGTATTTTAGAGAAACATAATAGTGAGGAGGATAAAGATGTTAAATCTTGGGCAAATATTGAAGGTGAACATATTGAAGAAATATTGTTAAACCATGGAGCAAATCACACTTGCCCACATAGAGATTCATGCTAAAGTTTTTTGGACAACCATAACTACTTATCCAATATCTGAACTCTATTCACTCACTTGGATATGTTTGAAGTGATCATACTTTAACACACATGTAAATGGCTCTTGCAAACTAACTTGACCAGTAGGGAAATTCTCTTGGGTGACAATGCCACTAGATTTTTTGAGTGAAGAGCAAGAGGAAGGAAAGCAAACATTAGATCATTCATGGTATAGAATTAGTATTTGTCCTTCATGTATTCCCTTTGACTGGGCTGGTATAGAATTACAAAAAAAATCATTTATATTTATTTATATATCTTCTATATTACTATTTTTACACATTTCTTTCATCATTTTTATATTCGTACATATTATTTATTTCTATTATTACTATCAATTCTCTAATCACCGTTGTCAACAACTTATATGCATACTGCATATACAATTTCTTGGATGCAAATAGTGGTCCATTATGCATTTTATCAAATGTGTCTCCAGTATTCTGTATCTAATAGTAGTCCCATGCCGGGTTGAAACGAACATCTATTTCTATTGTTTTTTCTAAAATACAGAATGGTCTATGATCTAAATTAGGATGACAGCATATGTGCATTTTTAGGTGTCCGCGAATGATGTTTGTGCGGCTCATTTAAATGAGTTTGGGAGGGGTATTAATATTGTAGTAGATAGTTGATGTGAAATGAGTGGAGTTTGGGTTTAACGGCTAGGGTTGTAGGTTCACAAATAAATTTAATTAATTTGATAATATATACATACATTTGTAAAAAGTCAAATATCTCTTGGTTTTTTTATTGCATGGTACAGTTGGGCCAAGTTTTAGCGAGCACTGGTGGTGCTTGACCCATTCAATTTGGCATGCACACCCATCTTAACATTTTGTGATGGGTGTGGATAAGACAACAAATATCCATGTCTGGTATGAGATGTGCATGAGTATTGCCTGTATTAGATGGGCATGGATATAGGATTGCTCTCTATCACATGGACTCACTTTTTCTCCGTCCCATATACACGACACAACATAGGTATGAGTATGAGACTCATCTGTAGAATTAGAAACAGAAAAGTGGGAGGAAGAAGAAGATGCAAGCAAGGAAGTTCACTTCCTCGCAAGCAACTCACATTGTGTGGGGAGGAGTTTAATAATCAGAGTTGGCTTGAGCTGCACATGAAGGCCCATGTTGTTGTTAGTGCCTTGCAAGGACCTTTATAACAGGGATAACAATGCTCAGGGAGGATGGTGTCTACTGGGAGGGAGACGAATAAGCTACGGAAAGGGCAGCATGGGGCAAATGTGAAGGATTAGTGTTATATATCATATATAATATAAGACGTGTTATAACTTATTATCTAACTTATATAATGCTTTATTATGTAACCTATATAAACTTATTATACAACATATAATATAACTCCAACTTATAATATGCCTTACATTCTTATAGGTTATATAACTGAGGTTAGGGTATATAACTCATAACTTAAATATCAATTTAAATTATATTTCATTAAAGAAAATTATAAAAAGATCAATTTTATTAGATTAAATGTATTAACTAAGTTTATCTATTAACTTAAGTTAAATTAGTAGATTAACTATTGTTTATGAAGAATTATTAAATAGATTAAGTTAATAGGTTTTTTTCACGTGCCCCTATTTTGAAAAATTCATGTGACTGCTCTACTAAGTACTATGTAAGGCATTCCTATTTGCCTAGTGTGTCTTGCCAATGTACCTAAAACACTATGTAGTAGAATAATTAACGAGAACAATAATAAACACTAAGATATCATATTCTATGTTGACAAAAATGAATGTGGGTAAAATTAAATTTAAGCCATAGTATATGTCTTCATATCCCTTCGACACAACATTGCACAAGGTTCAGTAGCCACACACTTGCATGCAATATCAAGCAAATTAATATGGAGATTAAAAAAATAATACAACTAAAATACGTGAGAAATTTATGGCTTACTTAAACTAAAGTTAACCCTCTTCCCAAATGTAGCTTTATGATAAATGTCACAAAGGGAATTGGTCTCAGTGTGATGGATTTGCTCTTTAATCCTCAATAACGCTCTAACATAATGTAAGCCTTCACTAGTTAGATGTCTATAAACAATACTTCCAAGGTACGTTCATCAAGGAAATGGTTGAAAAGGTTGTTAGAAAGTAGTGAGAAGTATTGTTATAATATTCTTGTATTTGTCCCGTCCACAACAATGATTGACCAATAAGTTTGTCAATCAACTGACTAGTTGATGGATTGATCCACCACTTAGTTATGGTGGCCTAAGCTTTGAGGTCCAGTTCCAAGTTGTTTTGAGGCTCATTTAAATAATTGTTCCAAGTTTCCTCTGACTGTTTTCTTCATGTTTAGGGGTATGATTTGAGATTTTTTTTTTAGCAGTTAAAGATGTAACAACTAAATTATAACATAATGAGACATCAAGGGTGAAATGAGAAAAAAATAAAGTAAAAGTGAAACAGGGCTTCTAAATGAGAAATTAGATCCGAATAGAAACTTCCCAATTTTCAGAAAATAAGAGTTAGAAGAGTGTCTGATAATTTTTTTTTAATATTGTGATTTCTTTACATATGCTTGATAAGATGAATAATACTAGTCTTTATTCCTAAGCGCAATGTCGTCAAATTTAACATAAAAATGTTGCACACATTCTTGTCTTTCAATCTTTCACCTAGAACATCCAATTTATATTTAAATGTCTTGTGTCAAAATAACAATCACCATTGGATCATCAATCAGGATTTCTCCAATTTAGCTACCAACGATATAAGTTTATACAAAGCATTACTACCACAGTTATTATACTTGAGGTTATTGGACACCTAGGATGTATGTGGATCCTTTTACAAAGCTAATGCATCTTCAGTTCCCATTTCTTTCACGTTTGTGAAGATACATGATTCTATCCACTGCCATATGCCAATCTTTCTTCTTTTCTACTCATTTCCAGCATTTGAGTGTTTCCAACCTTTTCTTCATTACACTAGTGTTGGATTGAATAAATTGCGTAAGGTTTTCAGACTACTAGCCAGTAATGAATTGAAGCATCACCAACTTCTTCCTCAATGAGCATGTTTAAACTGCGGGGCGGTGCGATGGTTAAGGCATGGGAGGTTGCCACATGAGGTCTTGAGGTCGAAACTTGGCGCATCCGAGCATATACCTCCCCATGCTTTAACCATTTGCACTAATGGCTAGTAGCCACCCGTGAGTTACCTCTTCCGTGTTGGTCCTAGGGACGGGTTAGCGGGGGCACCGGGGGCGAGCGAATCGTTTTGCCACATGTTTAAACTGTAAAGGCCAAATTTGAGAGAGGATATCCTTGCTTCAACTCAACATTATAGCACTATGTTATTAGTCTGAAATCAGAAATTGATTTTTTTTTAGTCTCCTATTTTTATCTTGTTTCAACAGTTGATTCTCTTTCCAACATTATGCATGCAGAAGTTATGCAATTATGCATTGGGGAAGTTCTTGAAGGTCTATACAGGCCATGTCAACCGACAATACTGCATCACTTCTACGTTTTCTGTCACAAATGGTAAATATATTGTCAGCGGCTCAGAAGATAACTGTGTCTATATATGGGACCTTCAAAGTAAACAGATAATTCAAAAACTGGAAGGCCACACCGACGCAGTCATCTCGGTTACCTGTCATCCCATGGAAAACAAAATTGCTTCTGCTGGCCTTCATAATGATAGAACAGTCAGGATTTGGGTTCAATAGTCTGTTCGAAGGTAACAATCACTACATCAATTAGATACCAGTGTAACTGTTGCTCTGTGAGGAACTTGCTTGTTTAAAGGTAACATTAACCGTATCATTCATGTATCAGTGTAACTGTTGCTCTGTGAGGAATATACTGGTTTCGACAGTGTCTGCGAAGTCTATATAATGTTGAGTTAATGAAGAATTATTTTACGTTTTCTAATGGAATGCAATGGCAATGAAAATAGAACAAAAGAGAGGTGAAATGCATTATGGTGTATTCAAAGAATATAACCATTATTGTATTGAATTTCGGGGGATTAAGAATACAAAATTAATTAGAAAGGTAGGACACGCCCGAGCGCTCTTCCGCTCCTTAGTTTTTTAATGTAAATTTTAAATAGTTTCTTTTCCTTCAAATAAAATTTAAAATTAAATAATAAAGGTTAGAATATGTATGAGCTAGCCAGCAAGGGAGGTGTGATTAACTCCGTCCACTTCGTTTGATGTTGAAGAGGGAAATTTAAAGTGAAGATTTCAAAATTCTAATATTTATATTTTATTTGGTATCCATCTTCTGAAGGTGATCAATTTAAGGGTCCATTACTCATAGCTCCACTATGAATGTTTCTTTGGAAACTTTCGGAGGCGGAGAAGTCTCGTATAATTTTGGACATGAGAATGCAAACAAGAAATACAAATAAGATTACAAAGGAAATCGAAAACAATTTTACAACATGAACCTTATTTTGCTTACTCTTTTCTTGCTTTAGATTGTCTCTTGATGGTAGAAAATGTAGGAGTACCTGTCTCTCAAACACCCAAGAATCGACGTCTCAAGATGTCCACGAGAATCCCTTTTTTAGGGTTCTTTTTGGGCTGGAAAACACCTCCCAATCGATTGACTTTTCCTCCAATCGATTACCACATCAAATCAATCGTTTAAACTTGCAGAACGACTCCGTTTTGCTCGACCAATCGATAGGTGAGTTATACCAATCCATTGGTTAGCCTCTAATTGATTGTCTCAATCGATTCTGAGGCTTTCTGTTCTCTCACAAAAATGCGTCCAATCGATTAGCCCAATTGATTGGTGAAGCCTGAATCGATTGCTTCAATCAATTCCAAGATTTTCTGTTCTCTCGCAAAAAGCCTCCAATCAATTAGTCCAATCAATTGGTGAAGCCTGAATCGATTCCAAGATTTTCTGTTCTCTCAAGAAAAGGCTCCCAATCGATTCACTTAATTGATTACTTTGGGTCAATCGATGGCCCAATCATAAACTCAGAATTTCGGATTTAGAGTTTACCAACTCACCAATAGATTGATAACCCTAAATCCAACCTTTCTAAGCAGAATTCATATCTTTCTAGGTATCTGGTTGACCTCAACCTATCAAAATTTTCGTCGTCTAACATCCAGTCATTCGTGACCTGTTGGAACTTCCTATTACTTAACATCCAGTCAACTTTGACTTATCAGGGCTTCTTCACCAAGTATCCGATTAACCTTTGCCTCACTTGGATTTTCCTTTTGTGCAAGTTGTATGATCCTCCATTACCCACTTGGACTTAATGTCTCGTGCTAAATGTCTGGTATTTTATGACCCACTTGGACTTTTCCCTTGCCTAGCTCCACTAGGACTTCCATTGTCTAGTTCTCAACTAGATCTTCCACTGTTTAGCCCCACTAGGACTTCTATTGCATAATTCCCAACTAGGTATTTCACTGCCTAGCCCCGTTAGAACTTCTATTGCCGAATTTTCAACTAGGTCTTTCAATGCCTAACCCCGTTAGAACTTTCATTGTTTTATCTAACCTTCAGTTAGAACTTTCCGCTGCCTAATCTCCAGTTAGGGATTTCCGTTACCTAACCTTTAGTTAGGGCTTTCCTAATCAAGTATCGATCCTCCCTAAACCAACTTGAATTTTCTCTCACACATGATAAAACATCGAAAATCAAGCACGGACCAACCCGAGTTTAGTCAAACTAGTTAATCTTGACCCGATGACCATTGTATCAACAATCTCTCCTTTTTTGATCTTTGACAAAATGATTAAGTTAGGCTAACACATATCAGCTCAACTTCCTTCTTTATCCTTTGTACCAACAATGATCTAGAGGTCCTAAATCTTTAGGAAATCTCAAAATTTGAGTTAAGAAGTTAAAAATTCAACCATGAACCTAAACCTCCTCCTCAAATCTACATTTAACTATTCTTTTCTTATGTTCATTAAGAAAATTACCCTTAAACACTATCCAAGCATTCAAAGGGGGGATTAAAATGGTTAAATTACCTAAACGTGGCTTAACCAACCTATTTTAGTTGAACACAGCAAAGGTCAATCGATTAGTATCAGCTATCAATCGATTCTTGCCCTTGCTAATCGATTGGTGTCTCTGACCAATTGATTGTCAGGTGTTTCAATCGATTGGTAAGAGTGGCCAATCGATTGGTATTTTTGATTTCTCAATTTGATTTTAGAGTGAATTTCATAAATTCAAAAATAATTTTACTTTTTTTGAAAAAATTCTGAAATTTCACATAGACATTATTTATGTCATATACTATCAAGAAAAATAATTTTCTTTTATGAAAATACATCTCATTTTAGAGTGATACAAAATTGGAAACCATTCAAAACTTTAATATTTCACCATAATTTTGTATCTAATTAATCAATGGTGATTCATATCAACAAATAGATTTCATCAATATTTTTCAAAACAATTTTAAAATTATTTTTAAAATAAATCTTTAATCACAATCTTTAGGCTAAATACTAATCATTTATATAAAAAAATTTGAGACAAAATTTGAAATGAATTAGAGACGAAATTGCAAATAAATTTTTATATAAAAAATAAATACAAATTACAGACAGAATTTGAAACTGTATAATTTCTATCATAAAATTCATTTAAAATTTAATAAAAAATTTAAATAGAAAATAATCCATTTTAAATTTATATAAATTAATTATTTTTTAAAATATAAATAAAATGTGTTTTAGATTTATATAAATTTGAAGCACATGTTATGAAATAACTAATCCATTTCACTTTAATAAAATATAATATTTGAAAAAAAAATTAGACAAAATTTAAGATAAATTTGAGACGGAATTGTATATAAATTTTTATAAACAAAAATAAATATAGATTACAAACACAATTTGAATCATTATAATTTCTATCACAAAAATTTATGTAAATTAATAATAATTTTTTTAAAAAAATAAAATTCATTTTAGATTTATATAAATCAGAGACACATTTAAATTTAAAACAATATAATTTCTTTAAAAAATCCGTTTAAAATTTAATAAAGAATTGAGACCGAAAAAATTTGTTTCAAATTTATATAAATTAGAGACCCAATTCTATGATAGAAATAAAATTTGTTTCAAATTTAATTTGAGATGAATTTGAAATGTAATTTAAATTGAATTAATTTGAGACAAAATTATAAATATTTTTTTATAAACAAAAATAAATTAATTTTTGCCCTAGATTTAATGGACATTAACTCATTGATAAACCTTGTTGCAAAAGGTGAAACCTATCCTATCACTATGACCGCCCAACACCATACCATTAAAAGATAGTAAATCAGTATCAAATAAACTGCCATGTGAGAGAACGACTTAATCAAAATTCAACCTTACTCCATGTTACAAATCTACCGCATAATTAACAACTCAACTACCCTTGTAACATCTACCGCATAATTAACAACTCAACTACCCTTGGACTGTAGGGAACTCACCGATAAACCATACACCATCAAAAATAAATGAGAGATTTTTAAACATAAAATAATAAAATTAGAGTTTGGAAAAATAAATAAAAAAAAGTAGAGTTTTGAAACATGTAACTCAAAACAAATTCATATTTATGTTGAATTAATCAGGCATTCAAACCAATAAAAAATCTTAAATATAAAAAATGTATTTATAAAAAATAATTAAATTATATTCCATAAAAAATCATCTTTATTAATTTATCAAAATAAAATTATTTTTATAAAGGTGCTAATTTATGCCACTTTAAAAATTTTATTTATTAATCATTTTCAAAATAAATAAACTCAAATCGTATAATTCAATTACATCTGAAATTCCAAGGTCCATTCAGAAAATAACATGGTTGAAAGCACGTACAGTGAAGGAAGGTTTGGTCCGGTTTAATTTTACTTGTATAAGATTCGGTTCGGTTCGGTCTTTTTCCTAAAACCGCGCATTCTCAAACCCGTAAAGATCGCTCACCCGGTTTAGGGATTTCCGCATGATGGCCACCCTCGCCAGCTGCTCGGCGGCGCGCCAGGCCGACGTCGGCGTCAGCGACTCCTCCCGCACCTCCGCTAGACCTCTCCACTGCCGATGCCTCTCGGCCGGAGAAATCGCCGCCTCCTTTGGATGCGCCACGTGGACCTCCCGCCGCCGCCGCACCTCAGCGAGCTCGGCGTCTAGGAGTCGGACCAGGTGGGAGTCCTGCGCATCGGTAGCCGACTGCAGCACCAAGGCGCGGGCGGAGGAGAGCAGGCGGTGAGCGGTGATGAATTCCGAGTCCTCGAGTAGGCGTTTCGATTCCACCATCGCCCGCGTCGTGACGAAAGCGTTGCGTAGCCACAAGGAAGCGGCGTCGCGGAGATCGGGGCGGAGGGACGGCAGGGGAACTAACTGCTCCTCGTCGAAGGAGAGATTATGGGTTGCCGGATCCCGATACTTGCACTTGGCAGACAAACAATGCCGCTCGATCTGTTGCTCTCCAGTCACCGCCATTCGTAGCTCGACCAGAAGCTCCCTCTCCTCCTCGGCATAGAGATCCCCCAGCCGAAGAACAAAGCTCCCTGTTCCAATAGTCACGTCGCTGCCGCCTCCGCCGGAAGGATACACGGCGCATATCTCGCCTGACGGGAATTCGAGCTGGACGCAGACGTCCTGCATCACGACGGACACGAGGCCGCCCACGCACTTGATGAAAGCGTCCTCTGATGGCACCTCGCTCTGCTTCTTCGGGAATCCGGCGGGGATTTCCAGATGCGCAAAGCGAGTGTTGGCGGCGACGGGGCGACGAGGCGAGTGCGCGAGATTGTCTTTGGGATCCTCTAGGTTTCGGCCGGCGTCGGAGAGGAGCATGATGGTGGCCACTGGGTTGCGCTCCCTGCGGTCTTCCAGAACCTTGGTAGCCTTCCTGAGGGCGTCGCCGATGCTCGCCGACTCTCCGGACGGATCCGCCGCGACGAGCCTCTCGGCGATGTGTCGGGCGGCGCGCTGGCCCCGCCTCGACATCCGTCGGAGAGGGAGAAGCCGCTTGGGGCCCGCTGAGGCCGAGAAAGCGACGATGGAGAGGCGGTCGGCGGATCCCAGTGACGACACCACCAGCCGCATTGCGCGCTTCTGCATCTGGAGCTTCTCCCCCGTCATTCCGTAGCTCGCATCCAGAACCATCACCAGGTCGATCGGGGCGCGGCCCCGCGTCTGGTCAAGGAGCTTCGACGGCCGCAACGCCGGGGCTTTCACCTTGATCGCCACCACGTAGTTCCAGTGTCTCTGCCCCTTGGAGAGCAGGGCCGCCTGTGGCATAACTGTCACATGGACGCCGCCGGCCCTCGACCTCGGCGTTGCTCGACGAGTTCCGGCAAGAAGCCCATGGAACTCGTCCTCTCTTTCCGAGCCCTTTTCGCTACTCCACTCCTCGTCCTCGTTGGCCACTTCCGGTATAGGATTGAACCGCACGCCTCCTTGGTTGGGCTTGGGCAATGCAAGAAGCAACGGCTCATCATCATCATAAATCTTGATAGGTTCACGGTCACCGGCGGTGCTACGACTGCTTCTGCCAGAAGTTCTTCGATTGGGGTTCCGGTTATCCGCCTCGCCGTCGATCACCTGCTCGGTGTCTTCCTCCTGGCGCTCCACGGCGGAGAGAAAGGGCGTCTGGCGCCAGGCGGCTGAGCAGATGGGGCAGGCGACGCTGCCATGGGTCTTGACGTGGGCGGTGATGCAGGGGAAGTGGAACGCGTGGGAACACTCCGCCGTGAACACCGGCACATCCTGGCTCGCCCTCAGGCTCTGCCAACATATCCGGCACCGACTCTGCCCACCAACAAACGATCAACTTCAACAACAAAAGCTTGTAAAACCCCAGAAAAAAAAAAGGCAACTGAAACTACAGAAAAAAATGGCGATATCACTCCGTTTTTCATCCATCGTTCTGCAATCAAAGCCGACAGGCGGCCCAAAGCTGGAATTTCAGTGAAGAAAAAGCACCTTGGAGAGGTGCTGGAAGAGACCAAATTCTGAAGCGGATCTCAGCAAGGAAGGAGCAGAGGAGGCCTTCCGGTGAAACAGCGCAGGGCTGCTGCGCCTCCTAGCCGTGGTGGCAACGGCGGCGGCGGTTGATGTGCGCGTGCTCACCGTCGGCGTGGGCGCGTCGCTACAACCGTTCGACTTCGTCCGGCAGCGGAGTTCCGGCGACGCGCCGCACCCGTCTCTACCGCCGGAGAAAAAACTCAACTTGGCGCAGCTCAACGCGTGGCTGGGTCCGGCACGCTGCTGCTGCTTCTGGCTATCACCTGCTTGCTTTTTCTCCCCCGCTGCATCCGTCACGCCGGGATCCCGTCGGACCGCCGTGCAGAAGGCTCTCCGCCACCCTCCCGTTCCCATACCTCGCTGCCCTCTGCTCTCAAACCTTCTACAAATCTCTCTTTTGGATTCCTCTTCCAGATCTCAAATTACTGCACATATTACAAAACCGCCTCTTCATCGCCAATGGATATTAATAAGGGCAACTCCAATGGTTAGAGTTCTATAAAAACTTTTTTTGTAATCCCAATATGCCACATCATGCCACATCAACAATCTAAAAACCTATTAAAATATCTCCAATAGTTAAAGCTTTAAAT
>JBAMIE010173476.1:0-14613 GCA_037177295.1 Kaempferia parviflora | reverse complement strand
ATCAGGCTACGTTTTATGTGGCATAATCATGCTGATAATATAATTAAGATTATATTATAATATTGATTATTTTATTTGGTATAGTTTTAAAATTATAATGTAATGAAATTGGGATTATAAAGGTAATAAAGTTTTATAATCTAAATTACAAGACCAATTACAAGACCAATTATATTCTAAACTCAATATTTAACTAAAATTTAAATGACAAATATACCCCTAGTCACCGCCGTTGTCGCCCGCCCACTGGCAGCCTGCCGTCGTGGGTCAACCCCTCATGGCATTGCTCTTAGATTCGAACGCCTAATCGAAGAAGGCGGCGTTCATGGATTTCAAGGCGCCAATTTTTAGATTTGGACCTCAACAGCTTAGCCTGTCGCCGCCAACAGAGATCGCAAGATATTTTTATCATTTTATAATAATATCAATTACATTCCTTATAAATATTAATTGACACTGTAATCACCCTTGTAATAAAAAATTACATACATAATATACAACTCTTTTACCAAACGTAGCAATGTAATTTTTACAGTACATTACAAAGTTTATTACATTACAAACCTGATTACATTACCCCTAACCAAACATAGCTTAAATAAATAAATAATAATAAGTAATTACGTTTATCCCAAACATCCCTCATCGTTCATCCCCAGCTTATGTAAATAGAGATAAATCACGAGGTCAGCTTATAGCAGACCACCAAATGGTTAGGACTATGTCATATTATAGTAAATTTATCACCTTCTAATCAACTGAAGACTCTGAAACATGTTTTCTCCTAAAGCTGTTCCAAGATGTCTTCAAGATCTGGAAATGTGCAACCCAAGTTCCTAACCGATTGGTAAAAAGCTCAAAAGTTTTCTATTACGAACAAATTAAAAAAGCACAACAAATATAGTGGTCATTCCTATTGAAATAAAAGGTGGCATCGCTTATCCCAAGTGGCTCGTTATTATCAATTCCACGGTAAGATAGAGATAGATAAATTACAGAGGATATTTTACCCTAGCACAATAACCTTTTATATAGAGGAGATTAGACACCCTACAAGGAAGGATGACACATTCCTGTCTTTAGAGCAAGGATGGCACATGCTTGAATTAGGTTTCATTGTTGAAGCTTCTGGAGCATGGCTAACTAACTAAAATTAGTCAACCAAGACCAAACTAAATTGGTATTCAATGCAATACGAGGCACGCTATCTGATGATTGTTGAATAAACTCTCAAAAATAATTAGGAAAAAAAAAAAAAGCTGTTAAAGAAGAAAGTGTAGCAGTAACACATGCTATCGAATCTATTTTTTGGCATAAATATGTTTGGCTTCCATGTTCACCAATAAAATCTAGAAAATCCCTGCTCCTAACATCTAGAATCCTAATTTTAGCTTTCTCTGCTTCTTTTAGGAGCTTCTCACCTTATTTCCAATACCATGTACACAGGAAGAAGAAAGGAAATATACCTCCAAAGTGAAAGAAGACAATTCCAACTGTAGTAAACTGGAGGGATTGGAGAGAAATTGGTTGTTTGCAGGGTTGCACAACAGAGAAAGTAACATGGAGTAAGAAGTTAAATTACATAGACAATATGAGACTTAAAGGAAAACCTATTTAGAAGGTTGGAGGAAATGAGCAATCTTTACTTTCACTCTTAGTCAAAATTAGACAGCTGTAAAATCTCCATTGAACAAATATCAAAGTCTAATCCTTACAAGCGTCCAATTGAACTGCAGCATGATTGAAAAATTTTATAACTGACATGGAAAGAGAATATGCATCTATAGCTTGTGACTACCACGCCAAGAGAATGAAATATTGGTCACAATTATAACACATCACAAACTATCTGAATCTAAAGCAGGAAATATGGGTTAATCAGTTCCATGATTACATACATACATACAAACAGATCCCATATGAAAAGGGAATTTAGCTAAGAAAAAGTTACCTCCTACACTATGCATCTCCCACCAGTAACAATGTAGAAAATTCTAGCTGCACAGATGTATCTCCACTAAGCAAGCATGAACTTGACGTTAACCTGTAGATTTTATTTCCACATTAATTACTCATGAAATATTATCAGACTAACATTATGCTGCAGAATATGATTTCTCAGTAACTGGTAAAAGCCATGGGGCGTTAGTTATTTCTAAGGCATTAATAAACTTGCAGACCATGAAAGCGTACAAAAGAGCTAAAGATGATCCAGCAACCTAATTACTTTAGTTGAATTAGTTAGATGAATAATTTCAGTGAGGTTTGCAATTTCTCAATACAATGTTCATACTGCAATTGGTGATGATGTTTGACCAGAGTTCCATTTGTCCATTAAAGCAAACCATTTTCTTAGAAATAATTGTTATCTTCAACTTTCAAGCAAAATGTAACTAAATGTTGTCAGCAAATAACTCATTGACAAATTAATTTTCCCTCTAATCTGTAATGCATCCAAGGGAAGTCTTTGAACAGTTTCTGCAAAAGTATCAAGAAATAGATTGGACCTAACCAACTTGTGCTAGACCAATCTGACAAAGAGTTAGACCCAACCAAGAAGTTTGCAGGCATCTTTGGCCCAAAGAAGACTGTTCTGAAGTTCGTAGCAATGTTTAGAACAGAGAAAGGTGTTTACAACTTTTAAGATTTTTTATTAGTTATAGTAAACTAGATAAATTTAATTCTTGTTTAGTAGAACAAGTTATTTTAAGAGAATAGATGGCTAAGTTATTTTAGAAATGAATTATTCATAACCAAGTTTTTGGGTGAAAAGGATTCATATCCTGTAAAACAAGCTCCATGCTCGTTTATCAATTTTTTTTTGTTTACAAAATTATGTATTCTCATTGTGATTTATTTGTGATTTTGTTTCCCCTAATACCGCATCAAGTGGTATCAAAGGAGAAATTCTAGTTCGTTACATCCTCACTTTTGCCATACCACCCAGCACAGCCACTCAAAGATCCCAACCTGCACATATGAGCCTCCTGCTCTCGTTGAAGCCAAGTCTTTGTTCCCACCAAACCACCACCGCACACCTTCATGTCACCACATAATTTTCTTGCGCCATCCACTTGCTGGACTTACAGGTCCACCTAAGAACCTTCCTCCAGCAGCCATTGCATCAACTCCCATACACTGATCTTGAGAAGCTTTGCTTTGTCTGAATCCACCTCAATAGAATAAGTAGCAAAGGAAAAGTTCTCATGTGCTCCTCCCATTGGTTGCACAACAGAAACACCTATTTCTGTTCCCAGAGAAGCGAAAGCCCAAGACAATCCACTGTGCCTCCTCTTGCGCCATCTATACAAGAACCCATCATGAAAAGTAACTCAAACACCACCGTTCTCACCTGCGAGAAAATCAAAGATCATCCCTGTACCCTCTATGCTAGGCAAACTCCTTCCCCACTTAAAGGCTTTGACTTCTTGCTCCAGGTTTGCAAGAGGCCCATCCATCTTTACAAGCAGACAAGACAAACCCTCACATTAGTGCAGCCCTAGGTCAGTGCCTCATCTCCGCCCTCTCAGCAGAAGCTGCACGACCACAGCTTCACCAGCAAAGCGGAGATCTTATGCCATCATACATAGGGGTGAACAAAAGTTTGGTCCAACCGAATTTTAAAATTCAGTTCAGTTTATTCGGAATTTCAGTTTAAAAAAAAAAATCGGTTAATTCGGATTCGATTTTAAAATTTCTTATTCGGTTAAACCGAATAGAACGAATAAACTAAATTTTTAGACCCTAATTTTTAGATTGAAACCGAATTTTGTTAAACCAAACCGAATTTTTAAACCCTAATTAGAAAAAATCAGTTAATTCAGTTTTCATTTGGTTTGTTCGATTTTTATTGAAAAATTTGATTGGTTCGGTTAGTTCAAAAAAAAAAAAAAAAAAAAACAGTTCGGTTAATTCGGTTCAGTTCGGTCCAATTCGGTTTTAACAGAATACTCACCCCTAATCATATAAGGACTGAAAGAACCATGTGTCTCCTCAAATGTAAATATGCTCCCTCTTGGTGGTTGACCTGACATTACTCTAGCCAACAGAAAATCCAGTCACTGCCTCCTATACTAGCCCAACCTTGATGTTTCTCCTAACTGCCTATTATGGTCCTACACTTATTCAAATGAACAGGTTCAGATGCAAGCAACTTGGATTGTAACTATTCTGATATCCCTTCTGTTTTGATTAACTTGGAGATCTTTATTTTATCATAAGAAAGAAAGAAAGAAAGAAAGAAAGAAAGAAAGAAAGAAAGAAAGAAAGGGAGGGCTCTTAAGACGCAACCCAACCACTTGTTAGATATTGTGCAAGTTGGGATGTAATACAGGATAGTTTAAGGGGGAATTAGTACAAGACTTCTAAATCCAGTGCAACCCTGTTTTAAATTTCAAAAGAGAAGATCAAATCTGAATACAACACACTCATGGATTGATGGAGATTTGATATCCACACAAAAGTTGCTACCTCTCTAGAAAATTAATTTTATTTAATTTTTTAGTTGGTTAAATTTTCTATAAACCAGTAAACCCTAGCAAAGAAAAACTGTCACCCTAGATTATGACTGCATAATTTAGCCCATAAAATAGAGCCATCATTTAAAATAAACATTTTCGCTATTGTTTCTTTCTTAAGTTATCTTAACAATCATCATTATTTATCAATATACTTATGGAACGATGAGAGAATATACTAGAATTGGATACCTAGATTATCAAAAAAAAAAAAAAAAAAGAATGAGAGGACACACTACCACTAACTTTGAGAGATGAGATGTAGACATTCAGAGTGAAGATCACAAATAGTCATATGTAAATGACAAGCTTAAATTCATGAGAAGTAACATGAACAACCTAAACTTTTTAACAAATTTCATCCTCTATACACATGAAACAATGCATTACATGCATTCTCACTCATATTTGCATTACCCAATCTTTAAAAACGTGAACTTTTGTAATGTATACCGTAATAATCACTAACAAAAGCAGAAAATGAGAAACATAGTGGATTTGAAGCACCTAATTTCAATGGTCAATCAGATCCAAACATATTCCTTATGATTAATTGCAATTTTTATTATTTTTTGGAAGGGCCAATCAAAATAATAAAATAAAATCTCAATTTCTCAAAAACTAGGATAAAGAAAATACAATAGTTCCTTACTCATTGGAAAAGAGACCAAGAAAAGATAATAAAATAACCAAACTAAACAATGCTGATGATGAATTATTTTTACGCATGGAAATAACAACATGACAGAAAGTTGATAACTAGCTTACGTTGTGTTCTTCATGTTAAGGAAGAATAATGCAAATTAGAAATTTAATTTTAAAGACTTAGCCATCGCAAAACCTTTAAAAGATCCTTTTATATAAGAGATCAAGTTAAATTTGGTGGTTTCAATTTGTTAGTTGTTATTTAAAAACAAGAGATTTATTCCAATTTTAATTGTGAACTATTTTATGCATTATATTATTTCTTTCCTCAGATATTTTTTATTTATTCCAATTTTATTTGGGCTAGAGTCTTTAAGAGGATCTTAATTCTCCTATGTTAACCATTTTTCTGTTTAAGAAATATTTTCCAGGGAGAATTCTGATTCTGTGTTAGATTGCTTTTGGTGTTGTATCTCAAGCAATTTTTTTTATAGTTGACATCAGGTATCCAGCTTACGCCGACTACTCCTGGGGTGACAGCCTAGCCCCATGGAAATTTCTCACCGGCCACCATAATAAATCGGAGAATGCTCGCAACGGGCGGCCCATCAACCCGCTGATGTATCACAAGCAATTTAACATTGTTAAATGAATGCAATTAGAAGCTGATGTAGCAATGAACAAGTAAACTAACTTGGCTTTTTTTTATTGATTACAATCTCTCTCTCTCTCTCTCTCTCTCTCTCTCTCTCTCTCTCTCTCTCCATAGTACTCAAGTCAATTCCCTACCTCTAGTGATTATGTTAGCAAAAAGGTGGAATCCACCACCCCACGACCATCTGTGAGGAGATAAATCGGGAAACTGTAGTTGGCCAGTGCGGGAGAAGAGGATGGAAGCTCTAGTGATTATGAATGTAGAGGCAGTATGTAAGAAGACATGTCAACAGAGGTGAAGAGGAAGGGATAAGAGTTAAAACATTCCATCCCTAGTAGCTAGGCATCTTATATCACAAAAAAAGTTGTTAATTTTTAAAAAATTAATTCAATTTGTAATGAAGTTAATTTATGTCATTTAAATATTAAGGCTGTGAAAAAGTTTTACCTCTGTTAATTCTACCAATTTGACTCACTTTTGGATTTTACCAAAGATAAAGACAATGATCTCATCTAGTGCAAATGCATGTCAACCACATGCTCAATTACCAATCTCTAACCGTTCTCCGCCATTACTCACTAAACAACATTTGTGAGTTGAAGGAATTCTTTCTATCTCATTCACTATCATTTCTTCATTTACTTGCCTATAGCCACCGCTACAAAGGTCGACTTAGGCATTGGACCAAGCCCTCACAGGGCTTATTCTTAACACATTCTGAATTTTTGCAGTATCTCTAGGTTGGCCTTGCACTGTTTACACCTATCCCGGATTACCCATTGAACCAAACCTTCATTTGACAATCCTTAGAACTCAAAGGATGAGATTTGCCTCCACAAATTCCACCACCAAAAAAACTAATATGACTTGTTGAGTGCCAAATTTAGAAGGCTGACTGAAATCATACAAACAATTAAATAAAACAAACTTAGGTAATTTACAGAAAATCTTTGTTTATACTGTGATCCTTATGTTAGAAATCGTTTTGTTCATAGTGAAAGGCATTCTAATCTGATGGAAGTTATTAGAGCATGCATTGAGGTATTTGTATAGACACATTCCATGTAAGATAGGTTCATCCTCAACTTTGTAGAATATGTATTGATCATCATTTAGAACAAAAAATTAGGATACAAAATTGAATACCCTAACCAGAACAAAAGAAATGAAAAAATGATATGGTGAAACAAAAAAAAAAATCGCAATAGTTCATATTTTTTTGTTAGAGTCAAACCAAGATCTCAATGCTTAAGCTGCTGTCTATCCAAGTAGGTAAGGAAACATTCTCTTAAGTCTTAACCACTCTAAAGTGCAAAATTTACTTTTAACGACTCAAAATCAAAGGAGCTGCAATAGACTATGATTAAAAAGAAACTGGTAACAAAGTTACCCTGACTGATATTTTCTGTGGTTGAGGTACAATTTCAATCATTAAAGAGATTAATTCAAATAACAACACATCAAGTCATCTTTTGGAAAGTTCAGAACTTGAACATTATTCACCAAACCTTCACAACTTTTATTAATCCAAATTCATTCAGTGTTTCAGATATATGTAAGTTGGTTTTTCTTGTATTGGCTTTAAAAAAACGTAGTTAAGATAGTTGGAAAATGGATTTCAAATGAATCTGTGTGAAGTATTCCAAATTTTATAGAAACAAAAACTAAATAAATGAAAATGTGCCTTTTACCATACTGGGAATAATCAGGATGCCATTAACTCAACCTTGTAGCATAAGGAACTGGATACCATATAAAAGTATCTGGTAGTAAAATCAAAAGACTTTTGAACCTCAGGAAATAAATATTGCAAAGATGTCCTAACTTACTAATTCAACTATATGCTGTAAACTAAAACTGATCATTTGATTGAACCTTAGATCAAATGCAACAAGACTCAGCATGCTGATACAAGATTATAGGTTTAAGATTCAAGACTCAAACCTAGCAGAATTACTACAGATGTGAACTACACAGCAAGTCAACTTTAAGCTTGGCCCAAACTGACAGAAGGTTTCTACCTTAGTCTAGGTATGAGATAGCTATATTTCACGTTATTTATAGAAGAAAAGTAGATAACAACAAGCCAACTTGTAAACTCTCTGACCATACGAAGAACCAAGAGGAAAATCGTGAATTTTGAACAAGATTCACATCCTTTCCAATTTTAGTCGGACAAAAATAAAAGTTGATAAACAGCTCAAATGACAAATACAGAAAAAGAAGCATGAATTAGTACCTCAAATGTCAGTAGACTTTTTTGCGTTAAGTATTCGTGATATCTGGAGACCTCGACTAAATGCTTCATTAAAGAGCACTCTTGTCTGCATTTCCTGGGAACCAGGCAACCAGGATAGGAATGCCACAGGAGCCATTACAATTACTCCAAACATGATTTCATATAACCGAGCCACAGCAACCACAGATTCCCATAGAACAGTAGATTGAAGGAATGGTTTGAAAACCTGAGCAATTGAGATTAAACCCCAGCCAGTAGGAATGAATGCTAACAGGCTTGTAAAGAAATCAACAATTTGGAAGGAAGTGAACTGCAGCAATACAATGATGACAAGTATCAGAAAGACTATTATGAAAGATTGAATGGCCCGATATGTCAAGTGTTCCTTAGCAGCATATCTATCCTGAGCATAATCCATGATGACAAAAATGCCAAGGGCAGCAAAGATGCCTATCCAAGAAAGAAGATACACAGAAACACTGTGGCTATGACTTGCAATGTTTAGCTGATACACAATACCATACTGGAAGAAGAAATAACGGAGATCTAATATAATCTCCAATAATTTTCCCCAAAGACCAGTTGTCCGAAGATGATCATTTTCTTCATTCCACCATTTCTCCCAAGATTGATCAGATGTTGCAGAAATACGACTAGGATACCAAATCCAGTTCATAAAATCATCATAGTCATAGACAGTTTTCAACCAATCAAAACCAGATGGATTGAATGCAAAAGGAGCCATGATCCATGATACGACCAAAAACCAGCTTGAGATGGTCATTACTATGTAAACAAATGTATTCTTCCCAATGGCACTATAGGCAGCATACAAGGTCAATACTATCCCTAGTTCTATTCCTTTTATGAAATGGCTGCGTGCATAAAGTCTATAATTCTCAGCAAATTTCTTGTGTTCAACCACAAAACCACGTCCGGTAGCCCGATATTTTGCACCTCCATGAAGAATAGTGCGTCCATAGTAATGGGTCTTAGTTCCCATTGAGAAAGTATAGAACACTGATGCAAGCTGTAACTGCATTGTCAAGAAGTCCCAGATTGCAGGAAGAAACCCGTGCTCAAGCGAGTTTTCTATAATCATTGGCAATGCAGTAAAAAGCCCAAGCTGGATAACGAATTGCTGATTGAGAACAGTACCAAGAGCTGCATTATTTGTAGAGTCAGCATTGCTTCTAATGGAACTCTCAAGGCCACTGAGAGCCAGATAAAGGCGACCCCAGACAAAAGCATAGACAGTCAGTACCACCATCATTGTGTTAAAATAGAAACCCACAGTTGTGTAAAAGAAAGAGAGCATCCGGAAGAAATCTAACCTATGGCCTAACCTATAAACATCTCTGCTTAAGGTCTGTTCACCATTACCACTAGCAACTTTGGCTTCAAACATAGATATTTGATTCAGGCCCACATCTCGGCCTTTACCAACCTGTATATATTCATGATGGGTAACATTGCCACCACGAAGTGTACAATTAAATCCTGCAAATATATCCTCACTAATATTGATGACCCTTGAAGCCTTACTAATGCCTCCTCGACTTAAAAACCAAAGGCGATCAAAGACATCAGGATGGCCATAATGCATCCGTACCTTTAAAGGGTTTGCCAGAACCCTCTGTCCAAGGGTGACAAAGCTTGTTTCCTGAGCTGACATGAACCAAGCCAGGGAAGAAACAGAACCGGTAAAAACATGTTCACGAACTCCCAAGATATTTGGTTTTCGAGCCCCATAGTTGGATGAGTATTCTTCTAACAGATTGCGCATTTTGAGGGCCTCCTCAAAGTAATTGTCTTGGTTCATGTCAATTGTTTGCAATGCATCGCCTCTTGTGAAGATAAGGGCATGGTTCTGGTTCTCTGGCTTGCCTTCTCCAAGCTTTAGAGGCCCAGGCAGCTTGACCCTGTATATCTCCACTTCTTTCTCCAGTTGTTGATCATATTTAACAAGAACAGAAAAATATTCCACTTCATTTCTGCCTGACTTCACTTCATCGAGATAAGCAACACGGAGGGCTTCATTGTTCTTCATCAGGTACAAAATATCATTGGCACGTGTGTCATTCTTAGCTTTCTGGTTTCCATAAATTTGGCAAGCAACCACATAAGTATACTTCATCAGAGCAGTTCCATGTTCATGACCTTTAAACAACAAAATGCTGCTGCCTGCTCTACTTAGACTTTGGGATGGTGATGACTTACCACCATCCTCCAAGTTATCCAAGTCTTCTATTTGCCTCCTCGAGGAACCAACTGAAGCTAGTTCCCTTGATCCTTCCCTTATGTCAATCTCAGAAGCAGAATCAAGAAATGCAAGCATCTTAAGAGCCTTGTAGTAGTACATCATTCCCCGCACTGTCCTTGACAAGGTTTGCCCCCTATATGAGGCCCAAAATCGGAGATCCCTTGATCTTTTACCCCATAACTCCTCCTCATCAGTCATTCCCTCTCTCTTCATGCGCTCCAAGAAGTTTGCCCATTCATCTTCATAAATCTTTTGCAAATAAAACATGATGGAGATGCCATCCTCGTTTTCTGACTGAAGCTGTTCCTTGCTGTACAAAACTTCCTCGTTGTAATATGGAGTCAGCACACTGAAAGCTCGCATCTTTTCAACCTGGGGAGCTCGAGGCATGTTCATGAACAATGAATTGCTGAAGAATGCAATGCGTCTTCGTGCCTCAAGATTCTTTGGAATGTTATTCATGGAATCCTTAGATGTAAGTATTGTGTGTAGTCTCCTTATCTGCCTATAGAAGGTATCATTTTCTGCAGCAGGAAGCACAACAGCACTCTCAAAGGGCAACTCAGTTGATCCAGTTGGTGCCAAACCTGCTTCTTTAAGTTTCTCTATGCTCTTCTTGTTTTTAGGGAAATCACGTGTAACTATGTCATACAGGGTTTGCAGTGTGTTGACCACTTTGTACAGATCTTTATTTGGCTTGACTAATGTGCTCAGTAGGACAACCAGTTTGTCATAGATATTCTGCAGCACGCTCATATTATATTCTACTGTGAACTTCTCTGAGCGAATGCTGCCATCAAACTCCTCAAATAATCCAGCAACAATGGAGTGTTCTTCAGTTCCCACTTTGATGATCTCGAGGAGCAAATATTTAATGCTGTCATAAGCCTCAATGACTGTACAACGCCTATATTCATTTTTGCAAATCTTCCTCCAGAGTCTTCTGTCATTGTCCTTAAATTCCTTTGCTTGTCCAAGAGCTAAAAGCAATTCATTGCAAAGTAATAAGCACGGCCACCTGATCACTCGGATATCCCATGCATTTGGAGGCAGATCAAGAAGTTCCACTTCACGATCGTTCACAATATCCTCCTCTCTGAATGTGTGAATGATCTCATTCCATATCAATGCAAACCTGCTAGGACCAACTTGATTTGATTCGATCTTATTGTATGGGCGGCCCAAGCCATACCTCAGCTTCAGCCGGTTTACAGCGTCTCTGAATCTACTACGTAGCGAGCCATGCTGCTGAAAAACCTGTTCTTCTGGCATCAGATGGAACTGCAAGGCACTAGCAAAAAACTGGAACCTCAGCCTCAATTGTTGCACATCACGAATCTCACCCAGGTGTGAGAACAGGCCTACTAGCGCCCCAACCATTGAAGAGAAGATCGAGTACCAGATTTGAATGTCCATCAGATATATCAGAACGACAGGAAGCCACAAAATGAACACTGCAAACCTGGAAGTATGGGAGAAAAACTCATGCCACTGGTATTGAACATCTCGAAGATCAAGTATGGCTTTGGTAGGGGAAATCATTGGCTTGATTTGCAAGAAGTAGCTGAAGATGAACTTTACAGCAAGGAGTGCAACCCAGAAAAGAGCATACTTAAGGTTGTCCAACAGACCTTCACGTAGCCCTCTTCCAACGAAGGTGCGACTCTGGAACCACCAGGTGAGAACATAAAGAATCCTCCAATTGGTCTTCTCAATGAAGTTTCGGAGCCAAGGGATGATGAAGAGTGCGATGGCAAGCAGTTCAGGGAGGATAAACACTGCGGCGGCCTCCAAAATGTTGATCAGCCGCTGGTTCGCTGCAGTCGACCACACTCTGTCTTGGTTCCTCTGCTTCCACATCCGAGAGTATAGGATCGTGAATGCGACCGTCCACGACGCGGCAACGATTATTTTGAGCACCATTCGCACACCGAGCAATCTGGTCTCACGTGAGACAAGCTTGTACTGGGTGCCCACGTCGAGAAGCGACTGGAGCAAGCGGAGACCAGCCCAGGTAATGAAGATGGTCAGGAGGCGGACCTGGTCATTTCGGGTTTGGAGGTTCTGCCACGGGTACGTCTTGTTGCCATGCCACGCGACGATGATGGCCGCCTGAAGGAAGAGGACGAGCATGACCCAGAGGCGATCAAAACTGCGGTAGAGATTCCAGAAAGAGCGCTGCTCCACGAAGCCCGTCTTCCCCACGCGGTTCTTGGTGGGCGGAGTGGCGAAGAAGTTCTTAGACCTGTCGAGCGGCCAACGGAGGCGCTCGAAGCAGTGGCTGTTCCAAAAATACTCGTTGATATCATCATAGTTGCGCCAGGCGGAATGAGGCGCTGTGCCGTTGCGACTGGCGTCGACCTCGCCCTTGATGGTCTCGTAGATAGGAGTGACGACGCGGGCGAGGAAAGCGTTCTCGCCAGATATAGCGGGGAGAGCAGGCTGGCCCGTCGCCTCGTCTATGTAACCCTCGAGGATGCGGTTGAGGTCCATGGCCATGTGGTGGAAGATGTAGGAGAGGCATTCGGGAACGAAACGGACGTTAGCTGCCTCGCCCCAGATGAGGAGGTAGAGGGCGGCATAGAGGAGCTCGCGGCGGGAGTCCGGGGCGGCGCGGCGGATACCGGAATCGGCGATCCAGACGTTGGACTTGCGGCCAAGATAAGAGCACCATGCAGTGTAGTTGTGGAGGAGTTTCTTGCGGACGCGGCGGACGACCTTGGCATCGAGGACGTCGATGTTTTCCGGCGGCGGTTGGGTTCGCATTTGCGCGTTGGCGAGGAGGAGGACGAGGTGCTCCCGTTGGTTGCGGATGTTGTCTCGCTGGAAGCCGAAGAAATCCCCGAGCCAGTCGAAGAGGTCGAGGCCGTCGTGCCAGCGAACGAAGGGCGGCTTCCGGAGCTCCCCGACGGCGCGCAGCGCGTCCATGGCGGCTCGCACCTCCGGGAAGCGGAGCGACGGGTGATCCGCCAGGAAGTTATGAATGGGGATAATGTTGAAAACATCCTCCCCCTCCTCCCCGGAACCCTCGGCCGTCGCATGGGGCGGCACGGGGGACTCCGTGCCGTAGCCACCGCCGTATCCTGGCCGGTTTCCTCGCTGCCGGAGGCTCATTCCTGCCTCAGATCTGAGAGCCACACGGTTGCTTCTCCTTCCCGTAGTAAAGCCCTCGCTCCGCTGCGATCTGTTCTGATATTACGCTTTCGAGCTGTACAAAATGCAACCGATGGCATGAGCGGCCGCCTGTGGGGGATTTGCAGTTTTGTTAGGCCATACTATTATTTTAGGAAATTTCACAAAAATAGTAAAGTAAATTTATTTTTTAATTTAATTTAATTTAATTTTAAAAGGGAATAAAGTGATTTTTTTTTTCACGTGTACTCACCCAATTTTGAACCGAAGTCATTTGGTAGCTTTGAACTTGGGGGCCTTTATTACTCCTCTGTTTTAATTTCTCTCTTCGTTATCGTTTTCAAATCACTAGGGAACGAAATTTTGTAAAATCCTGTCGAGGCCCACAAGTCTACCCATCATTTTGACGCATGTCCTCTTAGGCGGGACCCATCTGTCGGCCGCGAACGCGGAAAATACGATGGGTAAGCAAGGCCGGCACGCGGGATCGCATTTATGCAGACGGTGGCGTTTCAGTTTTGAACTGATAACGGGGTGGCGGATGTGGCCCGCTTAAGAAGCTGGGTGCGGGCCGTTAAGTGGTTAGGGAGGGCCGAAGAGGGACGTCGTGGCTCGGAGCACGCGTCGGCTTCACCTTTCGCCGTGGAGTGAGAAGAAAAAAACAGGAAAGATTTTTTTTTTAGATTTTCATTGAGTGATTTAAGCTAGACAATAATTCAAAGGATAAAATATATAAATAAATGGCATAAGACTGCTAAGAATATAAGTAGATATTATTATAATTAAAGATTTATCCTTTCATCTTATCTCAATTAATAATTGTTAATAATTGAGACTTTTGATTTTTATCCCCTTTAATGTTAAGAGACATATCACTTCATCTAATATTCATTAATGTATTATTTATTCTTAGTCATATAAATAGGACATGTACAAAACTATTAGAATGTATTTAATTGGGAATCAAATAAAGATCTACCTCTTCTTTTTCATGTTTATCTATAACTCTCTCGTTATTACGCTTTTAGTTTTATAATACGTTATCAGCATGAAGCATTTCCCGTCTGATCCAGGATCATATTTATGGTAATAGAGGAGCCCGTCCGGTCGGCGCGCCCGCCCGGTCGGTCAGCCTGCCCGTCCGTCCGGTCATCCAGGTCGG
>JBAMIE010173468.1:0-14619 GCA_037177295.1 Kaempferia parviflora | reverse complement strand
CATGTTAGATCAACAATAACCCTTAACTTTGAGCCCTTTGCCATAATCAAAACTTAGGTTCAATTATTGGTGCTTCTAGCACCAACAATTGTTCTAAAATTTCTATACAAATCTTTAAGTTTGTATTCAGTCCCTGCGTCAGAAAATCTTTTTCCTCAATACCTGTTCAATCTGTTTTATTTGTTTTAACTCCCTATCCTATGCGAAATTACCCATTTACCCTCGAATTATATTAAAACGTTTGTTCTTATTTCTTCTCCAACTCTCCGTCTCTCCAAACCACCGACAACGACGCAGTCCCGAGCAAACCACCGATGAAGACCTAACTTCCCCTTACTTCGACCTTAAAGCATCTCCATCTACCTCCCATTACTTCGAGTCTCTATCTGTCCAACCCATCGATGACGCAATCCCCAACTTCCCCTGCAAACCACCGACGCCGACCTAACCTCCTATTACTTCAACCATAAAGCATCTTCATCTGCGCTGAAGGAAGAAATTGAAGAACCGACAGAATCTTATTTTCACAATCAACCCAAGAATCATCGGTAAGTTATAATTTTCTACCCTAGATTTCAATTAATTTATTATTTTTGGGTGAAAAATCGAAGCTTTAGGTCATTAGTGTTTTAGCTCATGAGTGTTTTCATTCATATGAGATTGAGGTTGAATAAAATTCAGTTTCTATTTTTGAATTGCAAATTTATGAATGAGAACTGACAATGATGGAAAATTCGGTTTCTGCCCAAATGTTTTAAGTTCATTTGGGGTTTAGTTTTCTGATTTATTTTTGTGTTATTTAGAGACAAATTGATGGTAAATTTTTATTGTTTAGTTCTTGAATAGAAAAATTCTTAAATCACTAGGAAATATATAGAAAAAATTCTGGAATTATACATGAATGAAGCCTTGATATTATGTTTTTATATGATTGAATCGAATATTATATTTTTGTTGATTAGGATAAAATAGATTCTGGAAGTGAGCATTGTCACCTTGTATTTTTGGGTAGTTGTAAATGCAAAAACTAAATATTTGTGATTTCAATTTTCAGTGGTTATAGTTTGATGGATATATATATACGAGTCTTGGTAAAAATGTGCAGAGATTACTCCCGAATATATGATTCTGCAATACATAGCTCTGCAACATAAGATGTCTGTGAGTTTGAATGATGATGATAATGTGCTCAATATGATACATTTTCATATGTGTTTGAAGCTGAGCATGATCGATTTGAGGGTAGAGAGCAAACATGAACATGTCGACAACAGCCTAAATTTTGGGAGATAACATAATCTTTTTTCATATGAATTTTGATAATATTATATGTTACATCTAGTACACACTACAACAAAAATGACTTTTTGCAGCGCGCTATTAACAGCGCACATTAAAAGTACGCCGTTAATAGTATTATTAACGGCGTACATGTTGATGTACGCTGTTAATAACATAAACTTGGAGGAAAAAAAGAGGCATTAACGGCGCACATTAAAAGCACGCCATTAATATTATTATTAACGGCATGCATATTAATGTGCGCTGTGAATAATAAATAACAATGACGGCATACAAGAAATTAGCACGCTGCTAATACATCCATTTATTATCAACAGCGTATGGTACGCTGCAAATGGAAATCATTATTTTTATTTTTATTTTTATTTTTATTTTTATTTTCCTTTTTCTGTTATCTCCGACTCATTTTTTATTTCCCGTCGCAACTCTTCGTTCGTCAAATCTCTGCCCTACTCCCTGCTCGAGTCTCTGCCGCCGCCGCCTCCTCGCCGCTCGACTCTCCGCCTCCTCCTCGTCGCTTGACTCTCCACCTCCTCCCGGACGAGGCTGACGCCACGATGCTAGATGTCGAGGATTTTGTTCTTCGCTTCCACTACGTGCTGCTCGAGATACATGTCGAGGAGGGTGCCCTCATCTGCCACGACTTCGAGCTCCCTCATCTGCAAGGCCAGCGGCCACGTTTCGCAAGGCCGGTGGCCGCGTTTTGCAAGGCTGGCACCGCGTTTCGCAAGGCTGGAGGCCGCGCCTCGTGAGGGAGACATCTGTGTTTGAGGGAACGAGGAGAAGGACGCTCTTTTGCAGATCGTGGATGCTAATGTCGGAAGATTTGAGGTGAGGGTTTCCATTCGATTCTGTGGAAGAAATTTACGGTTTTAATTGATGCGTATTCTTTTCTTTCGAGTATGTTGGTGTTTTGGTTTGTAGTTCAATTGGATGAATATGATGCTGGTAAACTATAACTTGGATGAATACGATGTAGTTCAATTGTAGTTCAATTGGATGAATACGATGCCTGTTATAACCAAACTAATTATTGTTTTTCCTTTTCTTCTTTTATAATTCATGACTATCTTTTGGTACTTGACCTATTAGGGTGAAGTCGAGCAGATCTCACTTATGAAACCAAAGGCTCAAGGGCCTCATAATGAAGGATTCCTTGAATATCTTGAGGATATTATTGGAACAAATCAGTATGTGGAGAGAATTGAAGAAACCTACAAGCAGTGAGTTAACACTGTTGTTTTTACTAATTCCTAATCAACTGAGTACTTATATAGACCAGTAGACCAGAGATAAAGATGAGATGTGAATGCTTATAATGATTTTTTTCCTTGAGATGTTGTTTTCCTCTCCTTTACTGGTTTATCCTCCAATTTAATAACATAGATATTAGAGAAAAATATCTTTAATGTTAAGTTTGATGCTACTTTAGTATTTTTGACATTATTAAATGACTCCCATCTTATTTTGATTCGATTTGACCCTTACACTTCATAAGATTGTTCCACTTTAATCTAGATGGCCTCAAATAAATGGTTGCTGCACATATTCCTTCAAATTTGAAAGCTATTTGATGATTGTGATTTATGATGTGTAATGCATTGACTAAATAAATCAATGTACTGAAATCTTATTTTCCAAAAAATGATAAATAGTTGAAGTGTATCATTTTAATACAAGTATTCTTCTTATGTCTAGTTATTATATATTTATTTTACCTCTCAAACATGTGTTTTTAACTATATACTTTAAGTTAACATAATAGTTGCCAACTTGCCGCCATTATTTATTTTTGTTTGTTTAGGTTTCTTGAATTCTAAACTGGAAAATAAATTGAGAAAGTTCAACCTTGAATTCAAATCTAGAGATCAAGAAATTGTTGGTTCCACAACAATCCCTCTTAGAAAAGGTTTCTTTTGTCACAACTCACAAGAAAAGAAGTCATGGTCAAGACATTTCAAATTGATGTGAATTATGATTTTATATACGAGACTAGGTTATGGGTGTCCAACATTAGTGTGGACGTAAGTATTTCACACAACTGTTTTAATTTTACACAAGAACAATAGAAATACCAAGTGTCTTTCAAATATTTGGTATTTGGCCCATATGCATCATTAGGTATAGAGGGATAAATGAAGAGTTCAACTGTTCAAGTATCATATTTCATCAATATATCGAGTTCTGCAACGGCTGCTATTCTATTCTCTATCCTTAAAAGAGTAAAATCAACGAGCTTAAAATTTTTGAATTTATATTTACATGCCAACTAGTCAAATTATTCTTTTAACCAAGTTTGTGAATTTGAGATTTGTTTTGTGAATCAATTTAGTGAATTTTGATAATCATATTGAATTGTGATTAGTTTTCATAATTAATCAACTTGGTGGGACAAGACTTGATTGTTGTTGTATTGAATTACGATTGGGTTTGACTTATTTACATTGTCATAAAAAATTTAGCATAATTGTTTTTATCATAGTTTTATAAAGTGTCTTAGGCGACCACCTGTTTTGGCTAGAGGCTATGTTACCTAGGTGGTAGGCAACTCTTGATAAGTGAGCATTTCAAAACTTGGCATAGGCAGTCTTTCTTGATGGTTTGCTTTGTCCATGCATATTTAGGGTATTTTTTTTTTTTAAATTTTAGGTTATTTGTTAATAAATATTAACTCTAGATCTTCCCAATTTAATCATGCATACTGCTTCAACAAGATGCTTGGAGATTCTCTTCATTCAACATCAATTATTTTCCAACCATTGCTAGCCATTTTTAGCTAGAGTTTCTTTTGCGTCTTCTCTAGACTTATTCTCTCTATTCTCTTGTTCCTTTTTCTTCATATTTATTCCCAACTATAGAATTTTCTTTTTCTAAATTTATGATTATTTTCTCCTCTTTTTACTACTTTTCTCTACAAGATTCTCCTCCTCACAACAAGGCACCTCTATCCTTTTCTATCATATCCTCTCACGCAACTTATGTTTTTTGCTGTATTTTTTTAATGCATTTAAAACTCTTTTATTGGTTTATGATTGTAAATTTGAGTGCATGATGCCATTCTAATAATATTTTATGCTGACCACTTAGGCCCTTGCCTTGGTCCCCACTAACTGCATAACCTTGCCTAGGCATCCACCTGTTGCCTACATGGGGCTACACACATTGGACCAATCTCCTACTGTTTTGAACCACCTTTAATACTTGATTTTTCTAATGATTATAATGTCCTTATAATCTTCACATCCAAAATGTATTGGTGACAAAATATGTGGCTCTTATTCGTCAACTATCTATTACATGCTTATATATTCTTTTACCTGTCTAAGCATTAGTCTCATAGATGCTCTTTTACTCAATGAAACAAACATTATACATGTAGATCAATTCAAGATTTAGTTGTTTGATATGGCCTACTCTTTCTTCATAGCTGATACTGATGGGGTTTTCTTTAGGCTTGAGGCCCTCAATGAAAAACGTTCTGCAGCAATTCAAATGGTAAAACTAGCTGAAAAGGAAAGAGACACTTTGGAGGTAGATATCTGACTGTATCCTTGTTTGTAAATACTGGTTAGATGTAACAACCTTAACAATTGTTACATCATTCTGTAGGATGTTAAAAATGAAGCCGAAGCATATATGTTGAAGGAATTGTCACTTCTAAAATGGCAAGAGAAGGCAACTAGACTTGCGTTTGATGTTGCTTCTTCCCATGTTTCTGAGTTGCAGGAGAAATTGTCAAATTTGGAAGAAAACCATGCAACCGAAAGGTCATAATAGTAGTCACTGTAATTGGTAGCTGTACAAATTCAGAAATTTATGATTCATTATATTTTTATTTTTAATTCAGGGAAAAAATCCAACAGAATTTGAGGATGTTGAAGGAGTTAGAGTCTGTGTATGATAAATACTTAAAAAGACAAGAGGTAACAATACTTAGCGAAGCTACAAACTTATAGACAATTTCTTTAGGCAAGGTTCTTGTTTCCTTATAGTGTGTGTGCGAGTTATTATCATATGAGTTTTAATTTTAAAAATTATTTATTAACAGCATCCTAGAAGTATGAAGGTAGGTCATAAGGAATGCTGACAAATAAATGCATGCTTGTACATATTTAGGATGCAACTAATGGATGATCAATCAGATGCCTATTTTTTGCAGATAAATTTGTTTTTTATTCATACATCTACATTTTGTAGAATGTTTTATGTTTCCAAGAATTAATTACTATCGTTAAGAAATTGGATTAGTGTTTCAATTTGTGTTGGTAATATTATTGATTTCTATAAAATAGTTTTTACTGAAGTGATTGAGTTTAATTATATCAGCAGTTATGTTTGAGTGCTAAAAAAGCTTTGGTAGATAAAATTTGTTTTATTATTACTGTTTTATTGGCAGTTTGAACTCTTAATTTTATTCGTTATTATATATGTGATTACTTAAGTGTGTCACATTTGTTATTAATTGAATGATAAGGAGTGCATTTGAAGGGCTTCCTTGATTGCCTTTGAATGATTCTCAGCAGGAGAAATTCTGGAGTCTTCTGCAATGCTCAGCTGTATGTGTATCGAGTACAGTTGTGTTTATAATGCCCCAAGATGATCTGCATTCCGCCCACAGATGCAAGTCACCCACTATCCTTCTATGTTAATTTCTTATTTTCCTATTAGTGGAAGCTGTTTTTTGGTTCAGTAGGATCTCAACTAAGTCAGGTACCTTTTTGCCCACGAGAGGTAATGGACTGGCTACCAGAATAGTGGCACATAGGTCCTGATAAACTCCTGAATTCTATTCTTCTTTTACAAAAAAGGTATTGATGGACAAAACAACTTAATGCTGGATAGAATTTTTTTAGTTGCTTAGTTATGTTGACGTGGATTGCAGTTGAGCAAACGCATCACGGGTCCATTATTTGCCATTAAAGAAATTAATCGAAGGATAAAACAAGAAAAGTTCATTTAAATATTGAAACTTTGGAGATAGTTTTAGAGTTCATCTATGTAATTCACACAATTTTGGGGGTTCATGATCATCTAGGTAATTCAATATTGATAGTTTTGTGCATAGTAGTAAATTGTTTCTTTATGTCTGATTTTATTATGTTTCTAAATTCTCATTTCATTGTTGGTTTTTTAAATTGCAGGAACTTGATACTGACATGAGGTCATGCAAAGAACAATTTAAAGAGTTTGAGCGGCAGGATGTAAAGCACCAGGAAGATTTAAAGCACACGAAACAAAAAATAAAAAAATTGGAAGACAAGCTAGGGAAGGTAAGGGTTTACTGTATTCTTCTCCAGATTAATGCAACTACTTGAACATTATTTGGATAACAGGATTCTGCAAAAATTGATGAACTGGCAAGCCAGCATGAAAGATTGTCAGACCTAATACCCAAACTTGAAGAAGAAGTGCCTAAACTGCAACATAAACTACAGGAAGAGGAAATGATCTTAGAAAAAATTAAAGAAACCTCTAGAGGTGATTTTTTTTAGCAACTCAAATTTACTCCTTTTTTTTTTTTTTTTTTTTTTTTTGATCTATTGTCTGTTGACTTATTCCTAAATTTGACTTGTTAATTTGCAGGTGAAACTGAGATGTACCGGTCTGAGCTCATGGAGGTCCGTGCAGAACTGGAACCATGGGAAAACCAACTAATTGAGCATAGAGGATCCTTAGACGTTGCAAGTGCTGAAAGCAAACTTTTGAGAGAAAAGGTAGTTGACTATCCTGAGGAAATACTAATGCCAGAAGTTATAAAGACCTAATGTTTAATCAGGGTATATATTCATCTGTAATTGAGCTGATTTAAGTTCTATCTTCTTCAGCATGATGCTGGTAGGAAAGCATTTGTGGATGCCAAACATCAGATTGATGAAATAGTGGAGAATATCAAAATTAAAAACGAATTCATTGCTGAAGTTAAAAGTAAGCTAGCTCAAAAAAAACTTGAAAAATCAGAAGCACGAAAGTTGGAACAGGTATTGCATTTGTTTAATATCTCTACATCCTGTTCTGTGATTGCTGGATAATTGAATGACTTGATCGCTTATACTTGATTTCTTCTCAGGAATGCATTAAGGAACAAGAATCCCTCATTTGTCTTGAGCAAGCAGCAAGGCAGAAACTGACAGAAATGAAATCTACTTTGGAATCAGAAAAGAGTCATGGTTCGGTCCTAAAAGCCATATTGCAAGCGAAAGAGACAAAAGAAATAGAAGGAATTTATGGTCGTTTGGGTGATTTAGGTTCAATTGATGGTATGATCTTAAGTATAAAATATTTTTATGCACACTTGTATACATTTTTCTCTTAGTTATTATTGTTATCATTTTCATCTACCACGTGGTATATTATTGCATTAAGTCATCTTAGAAATTGTGTGGATGAACAATAAATCTACAAGAAATTTCCGACATTGCCTTTTCAAACATTGACTTGCCAATTTATCTGGGACATTAGTATATAGCTTGTCTCTCTCAAATCCTTTATACAGAACTTCATCGAAAGCTATTCTTCCATCGACTACAACATGGGGTTGTCATTCTAGTTAACTAATATATATCAACATATATACTGATTTTTGACGAATATGCTCCATTAACCTCCTTGTTCACAAAGGTTAATTTTTTGTTTTGATTAATTCATTAAATTGAAGATTTCAATTCTAAAATGTCTCCTTTAGTATATAGATGAACTCTTGAGTTTACAAATTTTATTTGCATGCTTTATATCAACAAAGTCATGAGGTTGAGACATATGGGTGTTCTTAATTGAATTTTATTAAGGAATATAATGTTGACACCCTCTGTTGTTTCTCATAGTTTTGGTGTCGCGATGACAAGTTTTGATGGACTTTACCATAGTTATTGGTGAAAACATTGATGATATTTTGTTGCAATGAGCATAACCTTTGACGTTGTACATTGCCCTCCATATCGATCTTTCTCTTGAAGATCCACTTGCACCCAATGGTTTTCATCCTTCATGTGAATTAACCAAGGTGTAAACTTAGTTGGCCTATATGGAGTCCATCTTAGGCGTCATGGCCTCAAGTTATTTCTCAGACTCAATATTTGATATAACTCTCTCGTATGTTGTTGTCTCATTGACTTCTATCAAGAGCACATTATCATGGGGGGAGATTTGAGATTCATATCTTTTAGATTTTTAATGAATCCTACTAGATTATGTGGCTCTTATATTTTAAGTAGTAGAGCTATCATTAGGTCTTTTGATTTATCTGCTTTTTAAGAGAGGAATGTCGATAAGTGGCACGGTTTAAACCTCTTCGTGCTCTACTTTTCTCCTACTTATAACTTATTCTAACATTTATGTATTCTTTCTTAAAAAACACCATCACAAGCAGCAAACACCTTTTTCTTGTGAGTCGTAAAAATAATACCCATTGGTCTCTCTATACTATCGCATGAATAGACACCTACTGGATATGGTAGAGCTTATTAATGTCATATAAGCTTCACAATTCCAAATTCTATGGAAGGAAAGAGTTACGTTTTACCTTTCTATAGCCCACACTATCTTGGAACTTCATGGCGAACAAATGTCCCAATCTCAAGTGTATATCCCAAAAATTAGATGGATGCCACTACAACTCATCATGGATTAAATTATGTCCAATAAGGACTTGATGATTTCTCCTCTCAGACAAAATTGATCAACTGTTGCATTTCTCGAGAAGTTCATTGTGAGAGAATCTCATTCTCTTTGAACTAGAAATTCTTTGTGAGAGAATCTTTTCTCTTTCAAGCAATATATAAACTAGTTGATTAAGTATTTAACATCTCAATTTGATCAAAATACTTTAACACTTTTACCAATCCATTTTTCCTTTCATTATTATCATATTTAATTTATAATTATTATATGATAATTTCTCTAGTTCATATACAAAGCCGGGCATTAATAGATAATACTATCTGCACTTGAACTTGGGATTGAGTGAGCATTACTAACATTAGTATTAATAAGGTTATTAGTGTAATTGGTTTACTCCTGCATTAGTATTTTAGGATTTTTTTTAATGTAGGAGTTCAATTTATACATGTATATTATTATCTCACTAACATAAAAATATAATTGTTCCATTTTCTGAGCTAACTCCACTCTTCGGATCCTTTGGTTGACTAGAATGACCATTTCTTAGTTATGTAGCATCCATGGAATTGCTGAAAAGCTCAATAGTAGCTCCCCAAAATTACTCTACATCTATTTGATCAAGGATTTTTAATCATATTTTATCAATTTCAGGATCTACAATGTTTTTTTTGCCATTGAGACTTATGAGAAAAAATGAGAGATGTGAGAGTTCTTCAGAGAAATTATAGAAAATTTAGTAGTATAGGAAAGATTATGAGATAGGTGCAGGAAGGAAATGGAAGGTGTTAAGATTTTATAGTCTGATTAGTTTCACATTGCCCTTTTTGTTTGTTTATTTGTTGTGAATAGTGTCAATGGATGGAATTAAGCCTTTGGGCTTTGTACCATCACATACCTGGTGGTATTCTTGTTTTTTGCTCATATTGGCCACCCTGATGCCGCAAAATCATATTAGAAAAGGGCTTTGTGGTTCAAAGGTGGAAGGGACAAAGAGGACAAGAGTGGTCATATATGTTAATGTTACATCATTGTAAGGGATCCTTGATGCTAACTCAGTTGTGGATTATGCCTAGTTGCCAAATTTGATTGTAGGAGGGGCTACAAAAGGGCAGCCGAGTGAACGAAGCTCTTACCAATGCGGGGTTGTCTATTGTAGCCTTACCTTGTATTGCAAGAGACGGTTTCTACGACTCGAACTCGTAACCATCAGGTCACATGACATCAACTTTATTATTGCACCAAGCTCCCCTTTAACAACAATGCAGAAATTGGTAGATCATTTATCAGAGTCTAACAAAACAGATTTTTTATTTTTTTTTTAATTTGATTCTGTCCCGAGTATGGAATTGTTTGTGTTGATCGGGTGCTAGTCTCAAAAGACTTGATAAATCAGGTAAAAATACAAATTCATTGTTGGGATGCCCCAAGTTCTGCGTTTGGATACTAGTGGATTTGAAATTGATTGATTTTGTAGCTTATCATGTTAGGTTTGAATTTGAGGATCTTGGTCTGATCATAAATAGATCAGACTTCTTTTCTAATCAAAATCTGAAATTAGTAATCACATATGAATATGCTCATTTAGATTTTATTTGCAGCTATTACCATGTTTTTCTAATCAATGATTTACTCTGGTATCCTTGATTTGAATACTAAAATTTCTGCACCAGATAATTTTTCATATTTGATTTATTCTGGCTAAAATTTACTTATTATACTTCTTATGACAGCAAAATATGACATTGCCATATCCACCGCATGTCCTGGACTAGATTATATAGTGGTCGAGACAACTGCGGTTGCACAAGCGTGCGTTGAGTTGCTTCGCCGGAAAAATCTTGGCATTGCCACTTTCATGATTTTGGTAATTAGTTCCTTGCATATGCTGTGATTAAATTCTTCTACAGGTTCATTTTGATGTTCATTTTGATATAAATTAGAATGCTGACTATGATATTCATTTTGGTATAGAACAGAATGCAGCATGACCAATGCAACTGAATTATTTACTTTACTACATCTAATTAAAAAATATTCCAATGATTTGGGACTCAATGCATTCTAGGAGATTTTCATTTTATTTCTGAAAGGTTACTTATAATTAAAATAGATGTATGAGCTCATTGGGACTTTGTCATAGATCGACAAAATAGTAGTTGTACCACATTTTAAATCAAAATGTTTGCTTAGAGGGCCAAATTCTTATGTCACAAACTCAAATTAAGGTCGATAGTAAGTTCGCATGTGTGACAATATAATTGTGATAGTAATATATATATATATATATATATATAAAGAATGTGCATGGAAACATAAGATAAATTAATAATGCTAATATGTGTATATAACATAGTTCAGGAACTCTGCTCCCACTCCACGGTTTATGACGGGTTTGGTGGCCAGTGGCCACCCTTTGATAAAATTCACTAATCCATCTCTTCATAAGAGATAATAGTGTGAGCCTTTATAGTTTCAAGGATAACATCTCAAAGGTACTAACCTTGACACACACCGAAGGGATTTCCACAGGCATGAAAGTTTAACCCACAACAAGTGAGAAAATATAACATGCATGTAAGAGAATAAAATTTTGTATCTAGCCTCATAGATAAAAATCTAAATCTTAGGTTAGAAAAATGCTACCAAGTGAGTGTCTAGGACACTTGAGTATTGACCAAGCAGAATAGTTTTTTTTTTGTGTAACATCTTTTGTCCAAAGTAACTACAAAGCCTTGTGAGCCTAAGCTCTAATGCTATCAAAAGCATGTTGTTAGCAAGCCTTTGGTTGACCAAAGGTTGCTCCTTGGTTGATCAAAGCAACTAGACCAGTCGATGGAGTTTGATTTTGAATGTTGGTTGACCAAGCATAAAGATTTGGTTGATCAAATCATTCAAACTAGCTGTTAAAGGCTGATTTTTGAACCTTAGTCAACCAAGCATAAAGCTTTGGTTGACCAAAGGCTTTGCTCTGATCGATCAAAGCAATCTGCTTCGTCTAGGTAACCCTACAACCTTGTTGTCCACCCTAGAGCCCTAAAAACATTGACATAGGGCTATCCCCTTTAGGTCTCAATATATCATCCAAAAAGCTCTCTAAGTAACAACTTTACCTAGAGACTTGATTTCATCTAATGTATCTATTGTATCCTTAACAATCCTAATATTACATCCACAGTCATCTCTTGATCTGCGCCACCTGCCCCTGACTCTTCTTGATTTGGGCCACTTGTACTCGAGTCCTCTTGATTTGGGCCATTGGCCCTTGTATCCACTCAATCTAGTTGCTTGCCCTTGATTCCACTTGATTCAGGCTATTTACCTTTGAGCTAATTTGCCAAATCAGTCGGCATCATTAAATCTGCACATTTAATGCACCGACATCAAATAGAAACAGTTACTTAATCCTAACTACAAAGAACCAATACAACATTTTATAATTACAGTTTTGATAAGTCAGATAACTCTTTCTATGTTAGCTGGATGAGTGTAGGATGTTTACTTCAGACTTGCAAAACTAACTAAAAAAGAATTTTTGAAATATTAAAAATTCACTGGCACTCTTAGAGACATGAAACTATATTAAGTTGCACTTTGTCGTGCATGAAATATGGCAACTTTTCCTATTTGCAGGAAAGACAATTAGATCAACTCAGGAAGCTGAAGGATAAAGTTAAAACTCCTGAAGGAGTTCCTCGCCTTTTTGATCTTGTTGCTGTAAAAGATGAAAAGCTAAAATTAGCTTTTTTTGCTGCACTTGGAAATACTGTTGTGGCAAAAGACCTTGATCAGGTATTTCTTTCTTTTTACCTGATGTTCATTGCTCATTTATGTAAGTCTTGTAATTTAATTTTTGTTTAATGGATATTTCTTTCATGACCAATTAGCAGTCTTTGCTTAATCTAGTTGTTGGTCTACACTTCACAGTTTGCTATTCTGCATGTTTGCGGTCTTCCTGTTTCTTAGATTCTATAATGATGCCAAAATTGCACTCACATCTTCAGCAGACTGTTGATCCACTCATAAAGAATATGGAAACTGCCATAAGGTCTCTGTTTCTAGCTTGCATGATCATCATGTTATCTTCATATAATGTTTTACTATTATGTTTTTACTTTGGAATTTCATGTCAAATATCTCATGCTAGTTAAGTTGAATGATTTTTGGTATTCTCAGTTTGTCTGATTAAGTGGCTGTATTGCTCAACAATTACTTCTTTGATACTGTTTTCTGTTGTCTACTTCTAGGCTACTAGGATTGCATATGGAGGGGATAAAGACTTCCGCCGTGTTGTGACATTAGAAGGTGCACTATTTGAGAAGTCAGGTACAATGAGTGGTGGTGGCAACAAGCCCCGAGGCGGGAAGATGGGTAGATACATTAGGGAAAGTGTTTCTGGAGAAGATGTTGCAAGTTGCGAGAAGGACCTTGCTCAGCTGGTTGACCAACTCAGTGACATACGCCACAGGATTGCTGATTGCACTAGACGCTTTCAAGCTTGTGAAAAGGATGAAACCCATTATGAAATGGAACTAGCTAAGACACAAAAGGAGGTTGTTATGCATCTGATATTATTAGCGCATCTAATACCCTGTGGCATGTGTCTCAATCTGACATTTTTTTTTTTTTTTTTTGTGCACAGATTGATAGTTTGAATGAACAACATAATTACATAAAAAGTCAGCTTGTGGCATTGAAGGCTGCATCCCAACCAAAGAAAGAGGAACTGAACCGGCTCAAGGAGTTGGATAGTATCATATCTACTGAGCAAAGTAAAATAGAGAAGCTTGTTAAATGCTCTAGTACACTTAAGGAGAGAGTAAGTGTCTGAATATAGTTTCAGAATTTTGAAGTTTTTTATTTTTTTTATTTTATCTCAAATTACTTGGGTTGGAAAGCTCTGTTTCATTAGTAGTAACTTATCTAACCCTAACTGTTTCATAATGTTTTGAAATGTCTAGCAAGCAGACCACTGACCAGCTGGTGCATATTGCTCTGTTAGTACCTACATAAATACATGTATGGTAATTATTAACATTTGTTTTGAATGAATATGAATAAAATCTAAACTTCTAATGTTTTGTTGGTTTTTTATATTTGTAACAAATCAAATATAAACTAAATCAACAAACTTTTTGACGCATAGTCTTTAAACGAAGTATGTTCTTGAAAATTAAATTTTGCTCAATGCAGTAAATGGGGTTGGCATATGCTAGCTAATTGATGATTAAACCAAAATATGGCTGGCAACGTGTTGTGGGTTCACATCTAGATTACAGTATTGTTTGGCCAAGTGTTGAGGCTGGTTCACGAGTAACACATGCAAAGCGTCACTGCCTTGCCATGTTATCTGGTACACTTTTGCATTGCCTGTATCAGGCTATATAGTCTTAGTGTCACCTAGCAATGAATGACTCAATGAAGCATTGGGCTTCAATTCTCATCCCCGCTCCATATTGAAAGTGAAGCAGGGTGTATTATAGATGATTTTTTTCTTCTCTATCTGCCATGTTTGATTTTTATGTACGTCTGTTGGGAGTAGACCGATAATATATAAAATAAAATAAAATACATATGTTTATTTATAATATCTATATGTATATTGTAAGAAGGGGAGCCTTGACGCAACGGTAACCTCTTGCAATGTAGGGTAAGACTGCGTACAATAGACCCAATATCATCCGACTCTTCCTCGGGACCTCG
>JBAMIE010173447.1:0-14624 GCA_037177295.1 Kaempferia parviflora | reverse complement strand
CAAACTTTGATGTGCAATTGTGCTTAAACAAACTAAAGATCCAATGCATCAAGTTGTTGAAAACTTTGTGCCAAGTTCTGATGTTTGACAATGAAAACCTTCTTAATCTGCCAACTCTCTTGCAATGCCAGAATAGATTCAATGTACTACTATTTGTTGTAGTTTCAGAAGGGCTGCCAGCTGCAACATAAAGTTTGATAGAATTGTGCGAAAACTAGCAAACATGTAGGCAATTGTGTGACCTAGCAACCGAAACTTCAAACTTTAACTTGATTAATTAGTAGGCATAGGCAATTTGTATCAGCTAAAATCAGGGAATTGTTCATCAGGCATCAAAATGTATACATTACTACAACCATTTCAGGATATGGAACTATGAGATAACAGTCTGATATTACCTTTTATGACTTGTTGATAGAATATATAAAACCACTGCAAGATGTTTATCAAGTTCACTGACATAAAAATTTACCTGTCAGGAGATGATAGACAGTATCTGGTACTTTGAACTATTTAAACAAAAGATTTAATAAGATTTACATTCTAAAAAAAGATTTAACACGAGATTAGATTAACTGCCATGAGTTCAGCAATCTAGAACACTTATCTGACTTCCTCATAGCATCGTGTCGTGTCAAAGATGCATTGCGATGGATCTTAATTCACTAATTCATTTTCGTTTCCTAGAAAATTCCTCACGCAATCTAGACTCTAGATTCTGGTCAAACAATCTTTCCACAACTGGAACCCCCACAACAAGTTCTAAACCTTAAACTTTAAACCCTAAACGGATCAATACTCAAAGGAAAAAAGAAAAATTATTTCACCACGCTCAAATTTACCCAATTCTCTCAAGTCTTAAAACCATTAAAAAAAATTATTGAGGTTGAATTTTTAATTATCGTATAATTTAATTAAAATATGAATTTGATGAGTTAAATGTATGTTAAAGGAAGTTCTTAAACTGTGGGGGTATTTTTAAAAAGTAGCCTAAAAAAGTCAAGCTTTGTTTGGTTGACCGCAGCCTTTTCTGTCTCAATCTTTGATCGATTCCACGCTCGGATGTCTCGTTTTAAGCATGGATTCCATCGATTCATAGCATCGATTGGATTTTTCTGCGCGTCATCGTTTGTACCGGCGATGGACGGCGCGGACGACGGATCCGTCGAAGCCGTAAGGATCAGCACGGAGGTCATGGTGGCCGCCGTCGCCTTCCTCTTCATGGTCGTTGTCTTCGCCTTCTTCCTCTACCTCTACGCCCGCCGCCGCCTTCGCTCCGACGGCTTCCGCTTCGTCTTCTCTGCCTCTCCTGGCGTCGGCCGCCGTGGCCTCGACGCCGCCGCCCTCGCCGCCCTTCCCACCACAGTCTACCGCTCCGCCGACTTCAAGGAGGCCGGCGGCCTCGAGTGCGCGGTCTGCCTCACCGAGCTCGCCGACGGCGAGCTGGCGCGGGTACTACCCGCCTGCGGCCACGGCTTCCACCTGGAGTGCATCGACATGTGGTTCCACTCCCACGCCACCTGCCCGCTCTGCCGCCGCCCCGTCGCCGGCGAACCGTCCTCCCCGATAACAGAGCCGCAGAATCCTCTTCCTCCGCCACTGCCGCTGCCGGAGGCTTCTCCCCGTGAACCGCCGGCGTTCCCGACGAACGTGTTGTTTTGGGGCGGCCAAGGACAGGAAGGTGCACTGGCGATCGAGATCCCGAGGAGAGCAGTCGACGGATTCGGGCCGCAAGTCTCACCGTCGCCGACGGCTTCCGCTTCGGAGGAGCTGAGGTCTCCGGTTTCGGCGAGGTTCCGGTCGCTGCGGAGACTGTGGAGCCAGGGGAGGAGGACCGGTGCCGGCCCCTCCACGACTGACGTCGTCGACGTCGAACAGGGAATGGCCGAGGGAAGAGCACCTCCGCCCAAGACTCCGACAGCGAAGCCGTGACTCTGCCGGAAATCGAATGTTAGATCGGGCTCCGAGTTGCACCGGCGGCTCGCCGGTCACCGGAACTCGTTATACAATTTTGGTTCTTTGCTGTATACAAAGCAAACAGTAAACATACTTGTAACAATTACGATACTCTGTCCCTGTAATTCGATTGAGATGGTGAAGAATTCTTCTCATCTCTTTCATTCAATTGATCAATTTTCAGTTATTTATTTCGATTCATTGATCCAAAACATATATCGTTTTGGGTCCGTGAATCTGTTTGTGTTATTAGCAAATATTCATTGCTCTGTTTGTAAAGAGAATCTTATGCAGAAATATTTTGCAAAATTAAAGAAATATATTAAATCAACATAAAAAATAAATAAATCAAGTTTGATGATTTCGAATATATTAAATAAAAGTTAGAACAATCGATTCCGTCTCAAATCAGTTCTTGAAGGATCAAAGTTTGACTTTTAAGACCACGAAAAGTTGGTCTTAAAGGTTGAAGAATTGTTCTCGGTCAAACTTTACAAAACTAGGTTAGGCTTCAACCTGAATTTTCTTAATTATTGACTAAAAAATATGAATTTTCTATTTGACTAAACGAGGGAGAATTTTATGTTGCTCACCAAATTAGAAGGTTTTCCCATCATTCAATGGTTCTTCAGAATCTCCATCATCCATTCTATTGATACTTTTCTTTGTGAAAAAAAAAACATAAGGATCAAAGAATCATTTTAGAAGAACCAAACAAAAAGAGACTGAATATATTCAGAACATTGACTTAGTTATCTCCTCCACAATCCAAAGCTGTTGTTTTATTAATCATTCACAGACTAAAACTCCCTTCTGATTCTATTAATCACAATACACATGTTCAGATATCCTCAATTGCAATTAAACCTATAAAACTCATCACCTTCAGCCATCAATATTTGAAGGAAGCTTGGAATGCTCTGAAGCTCCCTATTCCTGAGAAGAAGGGGAAAAAAAACTCACTTAAAGTACTAAACCATGGTAATCAGTTTTGTTCAAGTCAACTGCACCTCCTGCTCGGTCTTCTTCGTGCCAAAATTGGTTGATCGAACCGCGGTCCTTCGTCGAATCCTTCACAGACTATTTCTCCCTTATCATCTCTGAAGCATATCACACCCATTTCTTGATCCTCAAAAACCTGATCAGAAGATCAACAAGAAACCTGCCTTACATTTCTCTAAAATTCAATAATTCACAGAGAAAACAAAGTTATTTACTTATTTACATGTGTGTATGTACCTTGTCACCTCTGCTGCTAAATTTATTGACTGAAACTGATGCTTCAGATGTCTTGTTGTTGTTGTTGTTGTTGTTGTTGTTGTGGCACAAATAAGATCTTCTCCTGATGTTCTCAGTTTGGCTTCTGGGAATGATGATATTGGAGTGAGAGAAGGCAACAGCCATGCTGATCATTCTTCTTCCTTCCCCAATTATTTCAGGATGAGTCAAGAAGGGAAACACAAGGCTTTTATCCAAAATGGAATGGAGTGGCTTTGTTTGTTTCCTCTGATGCCTTTGTTAATGGTGATGATGCATTAATTGTCCATCTTCCATTGTTTTTTATATATTATCCTCATATCCTGTCACTCATGTGGTGGAACAATATAATCATGCACATATTGATCATTCATTAATATCTTGCTTCTTCAATTGTCTTTTGGTTGATGTTGGAAAAATGTAAAAGATGAAAGTAACTAATTAAAAGGGGAAAATGAAAAACTTTTCAATTTAGATATTAAAATTATAAGGAGCAAAAAGAAGAGATGGCGACCTAAGTGTAATTACAAAGTGGATGACAACTAAGAGAGAACACAAACTGCAATGTACTCAGCACTGAATTATAAAGCAAAGAGCCAAAAAATTTCATATCTGACAAAATAAGGACTGTTATGATTGATTTGGAGACACTTCAGCACCAGTCTCCAGAGTAGAAATTGTTCATCTTTTTCAAACTTTCCAAAGTAGAAATATGTAATAGTATTTTAGAACATATCTTTAACATATCTTTAGTAAACAGACAGTAAGACTTTAATATTGGTAAGGAGAGAAAAGACAGTGGATGGAGAGAAATGGAGAATTATAAAAAATTAGAACTGTATTACTTAAATTACATACTCAACTTTCATAATATCAGATTCATATATCATATTCCTGAAATATTCCTCTTTCTCTCAAGTTTATTATAAGGTCTTTAATATACTCTGAATCACTTCAAATTAAAACCAATTACTCCTAAAAACCTCCCTAATGTACATCAGATTTAAATTCGATAGCATAAATTGATAGTAGTTAATTTTTAAACGCTTGATAAAATTTATCACAAACTTATTATAAAGTTTAAAGACAATAATACTCACTAACCAAGACCACTAATGGATTCATAGAGCTCTCTTGATTTTAAAAAATATTAGACTTTTGAATTTTTGAACGGTGTAAAACCTAGAAAACTCCAAATCACTTTAAATAAAAATCAATATACTCTTGAAAACCTCCTTAGTATATATAGAACAATGAAATTAAGAGTATTGTGAAAATTGAGTATATGATTTGAGTAATATCCAAACTCCCTTACATGATCCATTAAAATGCCACTAAAAAGAATCTAAATACTTTCAACCAGATCTTCGTATTCCAACCCGAATCTAATTAACTATTGTTTTTCTTGTTTTGGCAAACTTTTTTTTTGCCATATGTGATTGAATCAGTGCCTATTATAAATTTTTGGCGCAGGCGCAGCTGTCTTTATCCTATTAATAAATGCCATAGCATTTGTAAATTATGACTTCCAAAAAATATCTTAAATGAGACACTAGGCCATTAATGCTAATGAGGAACTTGTTTAGTGTTGATGATAATTGTACGTGGATGTAGATAAGGTATAGAACTGATAAATATTCTTCAATCATCGAAGGGCCCTCGGCAAATTTATTATGTTTGTTTTACTGAAGTGTTTTAATAATATAAAGTAAAATATATTTGTTTATGTATGTCTAGATGTGCATCTTACTCATCCTATCACAATAAAAAGTGTTATTCTATAATTTTTGAAAAAGGGGAAAAGAAAATGTCTCAACCCTTTCCCTCAATTACTTTTAATTTTTCTAAAGTATTTTGCGAGAAAACAAAATTTTAAAACACTTCTAGGCTCTTCGTAGGCAATTTAGTCTCCCACTAAGGGCAATTCCGTCATTTGACAGATCTGCCCTCTATAAATTCCCGCCCCTTCCGCTGTCGCGATTTTTCAGAAAAACCCAAAGTTTTCCGAAATACTTCGCAGCCGAGCTCTTCTCTCGCCGGAATCTCAAGTTCCGGCGATGCCCCAGGAAAGCTCGCTGTCCAGATCGCTCCTTCCTTTACCTCACTCTACTGGTCGGTTCTCCGCCGCAAGGAAGTGTTGTAGGCTCTCTTCTTCTTCCTTTCCTTGCACTTGAGGGGTTTGGTGTCTCCGATCGCTAGCCGGATGATGGGGTTTTCTCTCTACCCTATGAAAACTTCGACCCCTCTTCTGTGGAGTACCAGCTTCTTCCGCCATAAGACTATCTCAATCATCGTCTTCTTCTTCTTCTTCTTCTTCTTTTGAGCCGATCTACTCCGATCGATCTCCCGATCGGCAACCGAGAGATAAGAGTGCCGCAAGAGTCTATCTAGAAACGAGTAAATAGGGAAGGATACGTACTTGAGAAACTAGATCTGACTGTCGGTCAGATCCGATTCAGTTGAGAAGATGGATTCCGGCCGTCTGCTCTTCGATTCGCCTTCGACTTCCTCCTCCCGCAGCCGCTTGATCCTCTTGGGCAGCGCCAAGTCGGACTTCCAAGGTACTAATTATACCAATCCTTTGTCGAACTGCGTTTGTATCTGAATTCCAGCACATGGTTTCGAGTGCTCTATGTTAGGATTTCAAGGGCTGAGGTCGGCGGTTGCGGGATCGACGGAGGAGAGCGGGGCGTCCCAGATCCGGCCTTTCTTCACGTCGAGGTACGAGATTTACGAGGGGTTTCCGCCGGAGAAGAAGCGCCGCCTCACTTCGGAGCAGGTAAACAGTGCCATCCGACAAAACCCTGTTTTTCTGTACATAGTTTAACTCCCTTGTCCCTTCCTTGCCGTTCGAAAATAATGTGGGTCCATGAGGAAGGGTCCTATACACGCAATGATGTGAATGAAGTTGTTATCTTCAAGGCTCTAATCTAATCGATGAATTCACAAGTAATTACAAAAACAAATATTTGCCAGTGATAAATGCTAGAGTTGAAAAACAAAAACAAAAAATTCTTTGATGGTAAAAGTGGTTCTAAGATTTAAATGGAGCAAAGATTGTTTGCGGAAGAACATATTTTCATGTTTTGAGAAGTTCTTTTGTGTAACTTTACTTTTAGTTCTTCTATTCCATAAAAGTTATTATTGTTTGATCGATCACATATGAAGTCACAAAATAGATACGCATGCTGGAACGGAGCTTTGAGGAGGAGAACAAGCTGGAGCCGGAGCGGAAGAGCGAGTTGGCCAAGAAATTGGGGTTGCAACCGAGGCAGGTGGCCGTGTGGTTCCAGAACCGGCGTGCACGGTGGAAGAACAAACAAGTGGAACGTGACTTCGATCTTCTCAAGGCCTCTTACGATGCTCTCCTCGTTGATCATGATGTCCTTATCAAGGACAACGAACACTTGCGTTCTCAGGTGAACTGCTTTCCCTGTTCTAGTTTAATGAAGATAAAATAATAAGATCGAATCCCAATTCCCCCACCTCTGATATTGCAACAGATGAGAGAACGAACTGATACCCTGTAGAGTTCAAGAGAGAATTTAATTCGACCCAAAATGCTAACAAACTTAGGTGAATGGAGTTCTTACCCTTTTCCTTCTCACTACTTTTATATGTAACACGGAGTCTAAATCGTTCATTGTATGTCTTTGAAGGTGAACCTACTGCTCGAAAAGCTGCAAGAAAATGAGAAGGGGGCATCTGAACTGAATCAGGCAGCCTCCTCCACTGATGATCTTCTAATGCCCCTGAGCATCCACCAGAAGGTGGAGGACCTTCTGCGCACAGTGAACGGTGGAAATGAATCTGCCGGCAAACCAGAGTCTCGTCTCCCTGTCGAGCCTTTACTCCTGGAGTCAGAGAGGCACCACGGCGGCATCCATTGCGAGGACGACATGAGCGATAAGGGGTGCAATCACTGTCGTGATGGTGTCTTCACAGGACACCACCATAAGCTGCAGCAGCGTGAGGCAACGCTGCTGATTCAGTGGTTGGATCGCGTGGAAAGTATTCTCCTCCACTAAGAAATTGGAACTAGAAAATTTTTTTTTCAAAAATGCATTGCTCTACTGTCACTTCGTCTTCTTAGATTAAGTTTAATGTAGGTAAGTCAACGAGTTGTTGGACGTGTCCAAGTAGTTGTAATGTATGGTGCCGTGCGACTGGTGTATGACTGGCCTGGATGGATGTTCTGTATTTAGTGTTATCTGGCTCTTTGCTTCGCCAATATATCTCTTGCAAACCTGATACTTGATTTTTAGTCCTTTTTTTCATCATTGTAAGGAGAAAATGAGATTGTCTAGACTAAACTAGTTAGGAATTACAGGCGGACTTAGATAGTGAGAAAGGATCAAGAATTAAGCTCAAGAGACTCATGCTACCTTACTGCACACAATTATGAGACTGATATCTCTTACCAACTTGCAATTGTTTTCTTAAATTTGCTTGGAATTATGTTGAAAGAGTTCCAAGTGCACAAAACAAGTTATACACTTTTGAGCAGCTATAAGTTGACTGTCCACCAAAACTAGACTACAAATGCATAAATTCAGGTTAAACTAAAGCTTCTCAGAAGAAAAAGCAAACAAATTCAACAATAAAAGAAACCTTGAAGTAATAAGAATTCAATCTTACAGGGAGGCAAGTGCTTGGCCTTCCTAAAGCATCATACTATTTACAACAAAATTTGCAAAGGACAGCAGGTATTCACATTGGTGTTTTAAGTCATATTTACAAGCTTTATGTACATTTTGCAATGGTCGAAATCCACAAGTGGATGCAGAAAATAAGGGGATAAAAGAATGAAACAATTCCTAACTTCACCAGCCCCCTTGCAAAATAATCTCAAGCTTCACAAGGTTGTAAAGCTGTTGCCGGACAATTCCTACCTTCAACTACCGCAATGTAAAATGAATTGTACCTTATCAAAACTTTGAAGCTGTTTATCTGAATTAACTTCTCTGATCATCTTTGTGGGGTAAGAAACAATTTCCTTCCAAAAAACATCATCACCAAGCAAATGTTCTCTAGTAGGAAATTTATGCACCAAGAAAACCCATTGCTTCATGATTCTATTTCTTTCACACTGAAATTTTGTTTTTATTTTTTCCCCCTTATTCTGAGCTTATGGTCTTTACTAAGAACTCACAAGGCCAAGCTGCTTAATAGTATTTACAAAGTCAGGCGCCTTCAAAGGGAAGAAAGCCATTCTTCCATACGCTTGTAGCCATCTGTGCCAGTATAAACAAGAGTGAGATAATAGTAGTATAAAGTTCAAGAGATCAATTTGTAGCATTGTAAGAGTCACGAAAGGAAAGAGATCAAGAAGATGTTGTGGAAAATCAATTACCATTAACTAGTTGTGATTGATCTTACAAACAAACTGGACCAGCCAGCTCATCCTGGAATCAGAATCCAATCTAGTTTGGGTTGAAACAGTAAATGCATACCTGTTGAACTGGGTTTTTAAAGCAGTGACTACGTTATAGCAACAAATTTGATCATCGTGTTAAAGAACAATATCTGGTAAATATAAACGATAAGCTATTGTCTGCGTCCACAGAGCAAGGAAGAAAGAAATCAGGAAATCCAGCTACTTCCAGCAAGAAGAAAACAGCAACAGATCCAATTTAGAAGTGATACATAATGAGCTCACACCATGTCAGATAAAAGGAGCTAGAAACCAGTCACTGAACATTGGCTTCTGATAGATGATAATAAATAGCCAAAAACATTGATGCGACTGGACCATAAACTTGACATTCAGACTACACAGCAGGAGTGATACATAATGAGCTGATACCAAGTCCGACAAGAGGTGCTAAGAATCAGTTACTAACCATTGGCTTATATCGGCTCATCTAAGCATAGTAATGAATAGCAAAGGGCCTTCTACAACTGCGCGATACAATAGGAATAACAACTATAGGTTGCTAACTTCATAGCTCGACATGCCATCTTTTATGAACAATGGTAATAAAAATCGAAGATTGTGACAAAATAGATAGTAGCTTATTACCAAGATGATAAACAAGATTGAATCCTTTGAACAGGAACATGAAGAAACCTTCTTGATAGGCCGGTTAGGCCCTACTGTTAATCAAATCATTCAAATCAAACGAACAATGACCAGCTGAGAGTCACACGGTTGACATATAGTCCAAACTATGTCTTGTAAAATAGAACTAAAATCGTGCATATCAAGGGATAAAAACTAAAAGAAGATCATGCTGAATAACTTCTTAGCAAAAGGAAATAAGAAAATAGCAATTCATATGTACCAAAAAGTAAATATATATCAACTAAGCTAGAAGAAATACAAACGCAATCAAAGGAATGAGATCTAAAAGCAAACAGTCTAGTCAAAGCAACATGGAAAAAAGAGAGAATGTATGTGAAGGAAGGAACACAAGTTTTCTTACCAGAAAGATCATCCTCAACATAGTTGATTGCTCCCAGGACATGAGATCTGGAGTTCTTTGCCTGCACAGAGCAACCACGTCCGTAGCACCGTACCAAGACTGAGAAGCTGTTCTCTGTTTCAGAAACGTTCTGAAACTCAGGGCCATGAGGTTCCAACCACCCAATAGACCAATCAGAATCATCAGACTCCGACCCTGAAATGCATCCACCATCTGATGGCACAAGAACAATATCATACTCCTTATCGATCCGCCGCTCTTCACGGCTTTGCCATCTTTTCTTAACTCTTCTTGAATTTGACCTTGCCCTAGGTCCACTGACTGGCGGAAACCTCAAGCAATCCAGTTCCTTGGATCCAGAGGGGAAATCAGAAGTGTTGAGTGGTGAATTGGGGGATTCCTGATCTTTCCCGCTCCAAATCCAGAAAGAAAAACGTTTAAAAGCCATAGACATCTATGTTACAGGGGGAAAGGCCCAATTTGGTGGAATCGCCCCCACTAAACTTGCTCTCAGAACGATCTCGATACAGGAAAGCGATCGAGATAAGAATATCCCTTTCGAATCCGCTGAAACAATTAAAAAAAACAACCCACTGGTCAAACGAGCAACTTTTCCTTGACAGATTAAATTCGTCCTAGTTCTAACACAAGAAAAGACTGTTCAACGAAAAATTAGCCAAAATAACCAGCTTTTCATTCAACATCCATCTAATATCATAACAAATTCAAAAGAAATATCACACACACACACCAAAAAAAAAAAAAAAATCAATACTAGTCAAAACGAGCATACCTATGAATCCACGATGTGCTGAATAGTCCAATAAAGAAACTTTCTTGTCGAATTGCTACGAAATTGAATTATTTTCCGACCTTAACTCCACAAACCCGCAAAAGAAGCGTCCGGTATAAGAGATCCCAATCAAAAAGGCGAAGTTCCAGTCTGCCGATCAAAAATCTCAGTCACAAAGAATATAACAGCCGACGAGATGATCGGATCCGGCAGTTCTCAGACCATCGCGTCCGCGCAAGTGAGATCGGGAGGCGCCGGCGAGAAAAGCCAAAAACGGCGGAAACCAGCCGTCGCGATGGGGTCGAGCTTCCCCATCGTTGCCTTCATCGCCCTTCCTCTTTTATAACCCTCCAGCCATTGCTTCACGATTCACGTTCCCACAGATCGACGATCTCCCCGTGATTTGCGGCGACAGATCAGTCGACTGCCATCGACCGTACGATTCATATATCTACGGCCGATCCAGCGTCGCTCGTCAGTTCCAGTTGGGTCCCACGACGCGCCCAATCATTTTCTATGTTTGGGGGCGAAAGGAAGAGCTCCCCTAGCCTAATCCAACTGGACCAATTTGAGATAGAGGTATTTTTGAGGGTTTTCTTATGCCTATGAGTTGTTTAGCTATTCTTATGACCTCTTTACTTATTTACTAACTAAGCAAATAAAAATTTTGAGAAATAAAGTGAAGTTTTCTTATTTTTTATTAGATCGTTCTCACTTAAAATAATAAATTCGACTAAAAGATTGCATTGCACGATGAATTCTTGCTGTCCTAACTATTAAGGGTCGCCATCCCTCACAAGTCACATGGAAGGTGACTCAATAATAGTTGTCAAAATTTGGTAGCATTTACACTAATTTTGTTTCATTTGATGCAAATCATGGACACGTGAAAAGACAAGGAAAAAAATTTCAATTGGATCCCAACCACCACGTTTTTAATAAGAGAGGAGAAGCATCATTAAAGTTATTAATCATGTGTTTATGACTTGACTTTTGTGCTCTTTTTTATGTATGTATATAACTTTTAAATTAATTAATTTTAAAAATGATCAATTCAATTTTATAGAAATTTTTTATTCACCATCAAAATAAATTAGGAAACGCTAATAAAAATCCATCTAAATAATCAATATTCTTCGGCTGTTTCTCAAATCTCTTACAGTCCACTGTAGTAGAGATTCGAATCTTAAATCAGCTTACACAGATAATTGATAAATCATCACGTATTCATAAAAGAGTTTTCATTTATAGATTTCATGTGTTTTTTTGTTAAAGTATAGACTTCACTCGCACTAGATTCAATCTAAGCCGGACGAGCCAGAAACGGAAATCTGCGAATCTAGTGGGAGTCTTCAACCATTCCTCACCTCCGCTTCATACTCAAGTTTTTACCTTCATTTCATTGGACAAGGAGTTCATGCTTATCGAGTACTCTTTGAACATTCTACTCTCCTCTATATTTACCAAGATATACAAATTAAATTTGGGGAGCAAAATTAAAATTTCTCTCTCTCTTTTTTGTGTCGCTGGGAAGAAACTTCGAGAAGAGGAGGCTGCGGCGAAGTGAGATCTGCTCCAGCGCGACGCGATGGCTCAGGGGCAGGGCGAATCGGAGGCGGCGGCGGCGGAGGCGGTGACGGGACATCAGCAGCAGCAGCAGCAAAAGGGTTACGCGGTGGAGTTGTACTTCGATCCGGCGCTGGAGAACCAGGTGCTGAAGGCGTGGAACGTCCTCGCCCGCCGCCAGATCAGCACCAAACTCATCGAGATCTCCGCCCGCCCCCATCTCACCCTCCTCTCCGTTCCTTCCCTCGATCCGCTCCGCCTCCAGCTCCCCATCCGAACCCTCGCCGCCCGCCTCGACCCCCTCCCCCTCTCCCTTTCATCCGTCGGCGCCTTCCCTTCCTCCTCCCCCTCAGACGCTGGAAAAGGCGGAGGAGGCGTGCTCTTCCTCGCCCCTACCCCATCCGCCGCCCTCCTCCACCTCCACTCCCAGGTGTGCGACGCCCTCCGCAAGGAAGGGATTGAACCGCCCGAGGAGTTCCGCCCTGATTCCTGGGTCCCACATTGCTCCGTCGCCCAGGATGTGCCACGGAACCGCATCGCTGACGCTTTCTGCATCCTTCGGGACCTCAAGCTGCCTGTCTCCGGGTACGCCATGGACATCGGACTCGTCGAGTTCTCCCCTGTGCAGGAGATATTCTCCTTCCCGCTCGGAAGCAATTCTGAATCGTGAGGTATGCCAGCGTTACTTTTCCAACTAGGGCATCAAAATCGTATCTTGCATGATACATTCACAAATTCCCTGTCATGGAGAGTTAACTGATAAGTTCAGTGTCTATCAGTAAAGTTTCTCCTACCTTGGAGACCATTTTAAAGTACTTCTTTGATGAGTTATTAAAATCCTATGAATTCATATCTCGTTCTAAAAAGCTCCCATTTTGTTGATGTTTTCCATATTAACAAGGATGTTCTATGTGTTTCAGTAAGACCTTTAGCTTCATTGCTTCGTAAAGGTGGATTGCTATTTGTGAAGTTTAAAATATGACAATTATCATCAATCTTCTTGTTGTTGAAGTTTTCAGCATATAACGCTATTTTCTCATGAATTCTGGATGTCCTTGTTCTACATTGTGCTCAAGATTATACATATTTTTAAGTAGCATTTTTCTTTTTTTGCTTCCAGAATACTTTAAATGATCATAAAAGTTGATGACATTGTTCCTCTGCCGAGGGTTGCTAAGCATGCTTGTGTTCTTATTGCATGAATTCGGTTCACCAACATTAAATTTTCTTGACATGGAGGATAGATTGTGCACAAATTATCAATAAAAAAGATCAAACTACTAGATAATTATTTGGAGAGCCTCTGTAGATGCACAATTACCTGAAGTTGTAATGTTTGAATTAAATAGAGTTCTATGTCCGTCAGTTAGCTAATAGAACTAAGTGAGCAAACCGATGTTTAGAAGTCAGTTCATGAGACAATTCTCATTTTGGAGTCATAAACTGAAAAAAAAAAGGCTTATAGCACTGCGTATTTCGTGTTTTATTCAACCATCAAGGTTATTGGATGCATACGGACTTAATGACCCTCTATGACTTCTAAACAACTTTCTATTGCTACAATTGGTCTTCATGAAGATTTGTTCCCTGTATGATTTTAAGTTATTTACTTCACTAATGATGAATTGAAATCAGCCTAGATGATGCAGAACTATAACAATCTGGTACCAAATTGATGCAACACCAAATTGAATCCTCAAATGGCACGCAAGATTGGATTGAAATTGATGAAGGAATAACTATCTCACACAGAGAAAGAGAACATCATAAAAAGACTAAAGGGAATTTTATTAATCGAAAGTTGAAAAATAAGTAGAGATGACAATTCTTTTTTAGACTCAACACCAACCAAACAAGGAAAGAAATACCATTGAGAATGACAATAATCTCAGTAAACTCTTACCACACCAAAGAATACATATTAAATTACTACCAAATCATAAGATACCAATACCCAAGACAAGATTATTACCAAAGATTCCAAATTCCAAATTTGTTATTTTCTTTCATATCACCTGAGTTGGTAAAAATTGATTGATTCCGAGGCATCAATTTTTGGGAAGATTTCTTCCTCTTTGTTTTGAAGTCCTCTTCACTGGATGATAAAAAATGAAATCAGCCTAGAGTTGCAAAGTTGGTTGACTCTGATTTGATCATGTGCATGGTGGCTATGAAATAGAGGGTGGAAAGATGTAAGATATGTTCGGTCCAAAAGAACTCGTATATCTCCACAATAGTATGATATTGTTCACTTTGAGCATAAACTCTCATAAATTTATTTTTGGGCTCTACCCAAAAGACCTTATTTCAATGAAGATGTTTTCATCTCTTTAAACTAATGATCTTTTCCATATATGTCTAATGTGGGACTTCGATTATATTCCCAACAATCCTCTCCTCAAATGAAGAACCACCCTTTCATGGTCCAGGCCTCCCCTCAAGCATCTAGTCACTCTTGACCTGCTTCGAGGCTAAGCGCTCATGGATTTATTTTTTGGCTTCATTCTAATGGAGATATCTTCCATTTTTAAAACCATAATTTTTTCCATGTATTTCTAATGTGGGACTTTGATTGCATTTCCAACAAGTTAGACAAAGAAAAAAAAAAAAATTTGGAAGAAACTAAG
>JBAMIE010173423.1:0-14629 GCA_037177295.1 Kaempferia parviflora | reverse complement strand
CTGATAAAATATCAGGTCCACGTTGGGTCTGATATATGAAAATATCAGGCCCAACAGCGAGCCTTTTGTGAGGGAGGGGTAAAACCGGATTTTCACTATTTTGCATGTGTCTTTTAGTAGATTTGAAAGTGATGTGTACTTTTTGTTTTTGATAAATATAGAAACTTAGGTGCACCTTTTGGTAAAAAATTATAATTTCTATCAAATTTACTTAATACGTCAATTATGAGAATTTGACTAATAAGATCTTTTTATATTCGATTTAAATTAATTGGACAAACTCTAACTAACGAACTAAATTGTGACAGTGATATGACGCTTTTCTTATATTTTTAAAGCAAAAAAGTCGCCTGCCTTTTTTTTAGGCCAGGCCACATGTATTCCTCCTCTCCCCAATCTCAACGCCTCTTCCTCGTCGCCTTCTCTCCTCCTCCGGATCAAACGGTGACGGCGACGGAGGCGGAAGAGGAGGAGGAGGAGGAGGAAGAGGAGGCGGAGCATGCGAGGCTATTCCCCTGCGCCTTCTGCGACCGTAAGTTCCTCAAATCCCAAGCCCTCGGCGGCCACCAGAACGCCCACAAGCGCCAGCGCACCTATTTCCTCCACCTCCCTCCTCCTCCTCCACTTCCGCCGCCGCTCTTCCCCATCTCCGCCCACGGCATCAGATCCGCTCCCTGCGACCGACCCACCGGCGCCGTCGCCGCCGCTCGGCTCGTCGCCATCCGCGGGAGGGCAAGCTGCGACGCCGAGGGCGACCAGACGCTCGATCTGCTCAACTGGAGACGGGGATCCTACTGTCGCCGAGAGGCGCCGGCTGATCTCGGCGACACCGCCGGCGAGACGACAACGGAGCTTGATCTGTCTTTGAGGCTTTAACTTTTCGGTTGCCTTACATGTTTTTAGATCAGTGACGTAAGATAGATAATAAATATCTTCTATTGATGACGTCACTTCTTGTTACAATATCTGAATAATTATTATTGAGATATTATTTTAAATTTATCCTTAATCAATCTAGACCTACTTGGAAAAGAGATACTTGCACACTAATTAGCTAAAGGAATTTTTAATCAAACAAAATATTAAATATAATCTACTTGTTTATCAGAAATCAAAACTAGCTTCTTCCCCTTCTTTTATTTTAATCATACAAGTAATTACTAATCTTTATGTGCTAAATTTATTAAATATAAAAAAAATAGACTAGTGATAACAAATTAACTCTAATACTTATGCACGGCAACAAATAGAACACATTTTACATGCACTCGACCTCCAACGGTACAACAAAAATTTCCAAGTCAAAATTGTGAATCTCACTGATGGAGGGAGGAAGAAGAGTTACTAATGAAGAAGGCTTGAGGAACTAGCTGCTTCAGGTGAGGCTTCTGCAAAAATTTTACCGCAAAAGTTTCGAAATTCTCCAGGTATCGAAAGTATATAATCAATATCGCAAGCGAGGGAGGCAGTGTTTGAAATAGTCGGTTTTGTGTCCAACCATCATCCAGTTGTAAGACTGGATTAGTGAGTTCTCCAGAGGCAGATCGTTATCTTATTTGATATTTAAGGATCTGAAAGAGGTGCTTCTTGACTAAAAGATCTTAGGCGTTCGACGAGATGCTCCTTTAGCGATTCTGGAATTTGCGAGATGAAAGTCTTCCTTGCATCGCTTATCAATTGTTTCCTGCATCGAGACGACGTGAAGCCGCCGACAAAGTCAGTGTGCAAAATAAACACTATCATCTTAAAATTAGAGAATTTCTCAAAAGATTACTCATGAGTGCAAAATTCTAGCAGATCTTTACCTTATTGAACTCTTATCATAAGAGACATCTGCTGCTTGCAAGCATAATCTTTTTTTAGCTCGCATAAAGTCTTGAACTTTATCCACCCATCCACAAGAGTGCAGCTCGGATGAGGCTTCACCTGATAGCCTAAAAAGCATCATCGCGATAATGAGAAAGAAATAAGTAAGCACATCATAATCTACAGACGATGAATGGAAACTGCAATCCACAATATTGAAGAAGAAAGGACGGGAGAGAGAAACACAGTTAAGTATCACATAAGCACTTCTCCTGAGCCCTGATCCTATAAGCGCAAGATGAGAATAATATAGAAAATATTCGCACCAGTCAGTGTAAAGAGTGGCATTAACAGAAATGGAAAAAAGAACAGAAAAAGAATGAGACTCACAATTCTTTGAACTTTCCAATTTCTTGAGAATGCCTTTTGCCATATGATATCTGATTCTTGTATGAGCCATTTTCCCTTGGCAAAGTGGCGGCATCATTAGTGCATGAATCTGAACTAGCCATTTTCGTATTGTATACTTCTGGATTATCTTTTTGATGCTCATCAATCTTCAGTTTAGCTGAACTAGCATTACCAGAATCTTTTCTTGTAGCTGCTACATACTCAGTGTCCTCCGAGTCTGAGTGTCTCTTTGATGGTTGAGAGCACCCATTTCCATTTGGCAAAAGAGGCGTATGCTTATTCTGCTGCCCATCGAATGATATGTCTACACAAGCTGCATTGAGATTAGAAGTTGTCGATGTCTCAAGTTTTTGTACCGTCTTATTTTCACTCGGGGAACTGCTACCAAGTGCTGTTATGCCTTCTCCACTAGCTCCTGTTTTCTGAATATTAAGGCTCCCATTACCATTTGGGAAAGCCCTTTTTGTCTCAAGCTTCTTCAGATTAATGGGCATAATTTGCGGAGATGAAACTGGTTTACCGTTCTTCAGCAATGCCGAACCATTATTTGTAGAAGATGCCCCATTGGAATTAGCAATCGTTGGTTTTAGAACTTGAACAGTCTTCTGGCTTTGAACACTGCTTCCATTTACAACAGAAGGTTTGAAACCATTGCAAGACAAAGCAGATTTGGTGGGCTTCGGGCACTCGTTAGTGCGTATATAAAAAAGCATGTAAACCTTCTCAGACAAAACTTCTTGTGAGCTTGAAAGTGAAACACGGGCATCATTACAACAGAACCATCGACCAGAAGCATCCTATAAAAAGTAAACCCGATGAAACAAGAATAATAAAAAAAAAAAGATAGTATTATATGTATATTCAACAAAATGTTGAAGGTTGAATAAGCAATTCAACAAGTGGCTACCTTAATGTAAGCGTAATAATGTCCAGATTCAGGTGAGAAGCCTGAGTGTACTATACAACCGAAAAGACTGTACTCTGGCTCCAGATCCTGTAACTAGAATAACTCAACATTAGAAATCTGAATAGCCTTGTCAAATGCATCATCTGAAAAAACCTAAACAGAATGGCCTTACCAGGAACCTTATTATCATTCACTAAGAATAGATTAAGCTCATGAGCTAAGATTTGTTTAGGCATGAATATGAACTCACTGAAGTCTAGATTTGATCTAGCTCTAGCTATATGTGCATTCTATATGCAATTAGTGAAAGAACTTAACCTTATTGTTTAAACAATTAAAGTGAGAAAAGCAATAAATATGAATACATTGTTGTCTGTAAATTAGGTATCGTAGTGGTAAATATAAGCGCATTACATGAATTTGATAGCTTATGCAACATGCAAGATGAATACACAACAGATCTAGGTGGCATGAACCTTAGAACATAAATATAATGCTCGTAGTTGTGCCGAGTGGCGAGTGGCGAGTGGCGACATATATCATATCAGTTACATTTTCTCTAACAAAAAAATATATCAAGTACAGTAATAACATCATATCTAAGTCAACAATAAAAAAATAGCATGTACAATGTTAAATATGCATGGGAAAAAAGAGGGCAATTACGTAGATGTGAACTTCACCTCTGAACCAAGGATCAACAAAAAAGAGCAACTGAGAGAGAAAGGCTGCAGGGTAACCAACATCAAAGATATTAACTGCGACGAGGCCTATATGCATGTCTGGCAATAAGTAGCTCGGTGTTTTTCTTCCAAAAAACTTACTTGGGCTGGTCTACATGGATACCTATGACAGTGGCTTCTAGAGTGTGTTCAACAAAATCACAGGAAGGTAATCTAACAAAACTAAGTCATACTTTGGTCATGACTTCCAGGAAGGTTATCCTATGAATTTGACATGAAACATCCTAAACACAAAAACTAACTAGCGAGAAACATCCATTACATTGCAAGAGATCTAATAAGGTAGGAGAAATTGTCTGGAAGTAGGTGCACGAAAATGAAGTTACTGGAGAAATCATCCTTCTGTTTGTGTAACGCCAAAGTTGAGAGGATGAAGAAGAAAAGCAGTCAATAAACCTTAGCATAATACACTATCATTGAAACATAATTTCATAACAAACACCTCCAGAATTTCATGATTAAAAAAGTTGTCTTATACTCAACAATGATACTGTCCTAAAATGTGCTTCACAAGCTAGTCTTATGAGACTCAATTCTTAGAGAGCCTCAAACTATATGATCCGCAGTGCTTAACCCCCAGGCTCATCTTAGTTATTATTTTTCCTCCTACTTCCAGCTTGCAATTAAAGTAGCCAGTCAGTGATAAGCTTCTCCACATGATTTTAGACCTGGATGATTTCTCAAGGCCCACATAGCCAAAATTTATCCGTTACAAGAGGTGTGCACTGAACCAACAGGTGATCAGTGGGATGCTCTAAGGTTTCTTACCTTGTAATAGAACCACAATTGACGACTTAACCACCTTGTTAGTCAATAACAAATGATCACTATCAATAGGAAACATATATAAACCTTCAACACACAACTAGGATAAAATTTGGTAAACTTTAGCCAAGAACTAGGAACTAGTGGACCAAAAATAGCTTAGTCTGCAAGATTATAAATGGTTCAGATTAGTTGGCAAAAATGGCTGATACAGTACAGTTGAGTTAGATCCAGATTGGCCATGTTCAATCTGATTTTTCCTGATTTCTTGGGCACATGATCAAAACCTAAGAGATATTGTGAAAAGGGGCAGTAAAACATCTGACTAGTCAGATCTCAATATAAATTGAAAGAATTAAGCTTGAATTCACATGAGTGAGATGAATCAATTTTGAATTGAGGAACTTTAGAAAACAATACAAAACATGGAAAGAAGACTAAATTAAGAAGAAATTGAAGATTGGACAACAAAGTTAATGGGTCAATGATTCCATCATAATTGCTAGGATTATCATAATTCATAAGATTTTGATTCTATTTTTGATATTTAGGAACACAATCAAATCCTGTTAAGGGTGCTTGCTTATAGTTATGTGTTTAACAAAATTTGTTAGCAATTTATTTTTCTTTTCTCCACTTATACCTTAAATGATGTTTCATTTTTCTGTTTTAAGATTTTTCTCATCAATTCTGATCCTACTAATCCATAATGGATGATATTCATGTTTTTTTATTTACTTGATATTGATTTTTCCAGATATGTTTTGGATTTGTTTGACAACCAAACCTCTCACGATACAGAAAATATACAGGTGGCTTTTCAGGTATCAGATCTTAGGATGTCTGAAAGATTAACATCAACCTCATATTTTTCATAAACACAAAAACCCAGCTTTCAATCTGAACAACAAGGATAAACACTTCAGCTTGGATATATTCGACAGTAGCACGTTACCTGCTATTTTCTTTCTTAGGAAACTTTCAGAGAACTACTGAGAGACACTGCATTCTGTCTGATAGATAAATGCTACTACAAGCCTAGAAATAAAAGATAGAAGAAACAGGAGTCATACGGAAACACTCCATAAGGAGTGCACATGATTCATGAGTAACCAAGAGTCAGTTTATGCTTGTTCAAGAGGGAATATAGAGAACTTTAAAGCATCAATCAAAACTCCAAAAGTTGGTCAGGCTATAAAAACTACAAGAGCTCTCAAATCTGAACCAAATTGGTTATGATTGTGACAAGACCAACAATCTAAAACATAATGATACGTGAATCATCTTTACTGAAAGCACTATAGACCATTTTAACTAGCATTCATTAGCCATTCTAGAGGAAGAAAAGTCTTACATCTAATGACTTGACTACAGCAATGAAGAGTGGTTAACCCTAAGCGATCCTATATTGATGAATTTTAAAATGTCATGATACAAATCACACTATTTGAATTGACCATGTGATTTAATAGATTAACATCATTTGTCTATAACTAAGTGATATAAACTGATTTGAATCCTGGAATAAAAGCTTTCTTGGAATACAATTCTTTTCAGTATTTTCAATATTTAATTCTGAGCTATTTTACAGGTTTACAGTTGCTGAGATGCATCAACAGTTCATCAAAGAAACCTACCACTTATGTGCTTACATTGGTCATTGCCTACTCTAAAAAAAAGATACTACTGCTGAACACAATTCATTCAATTGTCACTATAGAATATAACTAGAAGTGTAGGACAAACAAACCTGACTCGGATTGGACATGAACTTTGAAAGCCCAAGAAGCTCATCAAAATCAATGTTTCGATTAATCTTCCCACCATGTATGCCTTCAAATCTCTACAGGAAATGCATCTTACCTTTAAGATTTCCACAGAAATGCAATTAGTATATTTGAGGTAGAGAACAACAAAAAAAATTTCACCTTGAGTTGGATGACTAGAACATTTGGTGCTCGATGTATGAACATCTGCTTCTTTGCTACTGAGAGTTTCTTACAACTGAAATGAAGAAACAAAAATAAATAAATAAATAAATATCCTTTACATAGTTTACAGTATTATGCTAGGAAAGAAAACGTCAGAATGACACTTTTACTTGCTGCATTTGTATTTATTGTTGCCATCCAATTCTTCTGGCTGAAAAAAACGAGCAAGAGCATCCTTCAAGGAGTTGTTGTGGAAAACATCGAGACAGATATCCAAAATCTCGTCCACCTTGTTTGAATCCCCATTGCAAGCGAGGCACTTCACCTGACTTAGCAACGCCCCTCCAAAGATCTCGTTCATCACGGTGCTGGGCCTCGAGCGCTCCTCCACTTTAGAATCTCCATTAGCCACCCCTCCACTGGCTCCACCACAACCACTTAGCTTGTGGATCTTGAGGCAGGCATTATGGCATGCGTCAATCACATATCGAAGGAACTCGTGAGCGTCCTCCTGCCGCCCCCAACGGAAATGCTCCGCGAATAGAGACAAGCACTTTAGAATCTTGGACGGCGATTCGGTGATATTCGCCCCGTCAAGGGTGAGTGATCGAACGATTTGCCGCTCGAGGATGCAGAATGGGCACTCCTTCTCCCGATTCGCGAACACCGACTTGCCTGAAAAGCAAACAAAACCACAATTAGTTCTCCAAGCACCAAAAAAAAAAAGATTTTGATGAAATTTTCGAAAGGAAAATAGGGATGGGGGCTGGGTTAGGGTTTACAGAGTGAGGAATGGCGGGAGGAGAGGCAGAACTGGGCGAGGGGAGGGGTGTAGGTGAGGCACTGGAGGACGCTATTAAGATAGCAAGAGTTGCCGAGGTTTTTAAGGCCGAGAGGAGCGGCGCCCCCCTTGCGGCAGCGCGCGTGCCATGTCATCTGCAGACCCATCAACGACCACTGCCGAGCGCCACAATAGTGGTTCCGTCGGCGATTCCCCTTCTCCTCTTCGACGCGTTGGAAACCTCCTCTTCTCGCTCCTCATTCGCCCGCATCAAATCCGATGGCTCCGCCGCGCCACGTCTGCTGCGCCGGTGCCGGCACTGCCGGTTCCTCGTGGTGGTCGACGACGCCACTCGTCCCCGGATGGGTAGAGGAGGGGGAGGACAACGCCGGGTAGGGGGCGGAGGAGGAGGAAGAGGAGGAGAGCGAGGCGGCGAAGCGAGGGAAAGAAACGCGAGAGCCGCGTTAAGCAATCGTTTGCATTACGAAGAGTCGTCGATCTTTCTTCAAGCAGGTGGATACTAATTCGTAACAACTTGGTCGTTTGCATCACGAAAAACGAGTTAACTCACGAATGTTAGCATACGTGTCACACATCGAAGACGACATACATTTCCATAGTCAGTTAGATTCACGCCACGTTGACGTGAAACATATAGGTAATATTTGCTTTAATTGAATATATCCGATGCTTCCTAGAAAGCTACACACAGTAGTATGCTGTTAGAAGAGCAAAAATAAAAGGGCAAAAATCGTGAAAGTACACTTTTGCCCCTGGCCAATGCCGGTGGCAGAGTGGTCCTCCTCAACTCGTCGAATCTCCGGCTGCAGAAGCTGGCAACGGCGGAGAAGTCCGATGATGCTGTCTGAAATCGGAGATGGTTAGTACTGAATCACATAGAGCTGAGGTGGCTCACAAATTAATTAAGTAGAGACGGTCTGAGTTAGTGGTGTCTTATCCTATCGACTTTTGCACTCAATTACACAAACTTCAAAGGACGGTTAGAGACCGAATAATGGAAGAAATTTTTAGTTCTGGTACTCCGATGCTTAAATCAGAGGGGTTATTTCGAGGAGAATGGGATCTGTAGATGAACAGTACAAATGTGTATGTACCTACGGAAACTAAAGACCTCTATTTATAATAGAGCTCGATCTCTTGGCATGCATATCGATACGTTACCTGCCAAAGGTAAGCCACTGCTGACACTCTGACACCTTACCTTATCTGAGCGTACCGCCTCTGTACCTGGTATCAGAGCTGAGAGTTTCGACTGTACTTCCCGTAAAGTGTGCTGACTTCATCATCTAACATTCTAACAGTCAGCTCACATACGCATGGGCAGCCTGGCGCTACATTCACTCCACGCACCAGACTACTCAACTGACTCATCCCCTAGCGGAAGAGTTAGTTAGTTATACACACTTAACTAACTGAAGATTAAATATGAATTTAACTCAAATATCAATTGATTATTAAATTTAAATTAAATTAATAAAGATAAAATAATCATCTCATCAGACTTCCAACTTAATTAACTAAACACAAATAAACTACACCAACCCTATTAATTCAATCCTAATTTAAAATCTAAATTAATTAATTTTATAAATCCAATTTAATTCAATCAATTTAAACTTAAATAATCCTTAATCAATTAAACTTAAGTAAACCTTAATTAAATAATCTTAATCAATTAAACTTAAACACTTAACTCACCAAACTCAAATGACTTGACTTAATTTAACTACTTTATAACTAATTTAACTTAATTAAACTAATAACACCAAGTAAAGAACATTAATCTATATTAGTTATTAATGAGGGAACGTATAACTCAACTACTATAGATGCATACATCAATTCATTGTTCAAGGACCAAATAGACAGAAGTAAAATCCTATTCAACTGTCCATAAAAAATGATTTTCAATTTTTAGATGTCTACAAAATTAAGAAGGCGTCTATCGCTACACCATTGAGCTAGAGGCAGGAAGAACATTCATATGAACAATGAAGGAAATCAAAATTATTGGATCGCAATGGCTCCATAAACTACCTTTTTTTTAACTGCAAAAAACTGAATATGAATGGTCTTTTAATAAATAAAAAATGGATTTACACTAGCACTAATTCTGTGAGCTGGGCTTTGCAACAAGATACCTCCCAAGAAGGAAATAAGCTATCGAAGGAGGCAACCAAAATTCACAACTCACTGATCAAAATGCCCTAGGTCAGCTATCTATCGATCAACCCGTGACTTGTCATCTGAAGTTGCAACATTGAGCAAAGCCATGAGAGAGTTTCTCCCATAAGCACAGCATCTGCCGCGGCGACTGGTAGTGGGCTGTGTAATAGTTCTCGATGCATCCATATTGGCAGAACTTCCAGCTGTGCGAGTACTGAACGGATGTTGTGGTGTTGAATTCTTCAACCCACATTCCCATGCTTACATCTTCCATCTTGAATAGCTGCAATCAATAAGTGGTAGAAGAGAATGATCAAAGGCATTCGATGTATCAGACGATATCAAATTTTAGAGCATCAAGTCGTCAAGCTTACTCTTAAGCTTTGGTTAGCATGCTGGGATACAACAAATTTGGCAATGTCGCTTGAAATAATGTACCCGGGTCCATTGGCATATGGAGGATATACCTCCTCTGGCCATTCCTGTAATGTATCGTCGGAATCACAGAAGTTGATTAGAAATCGATCTGAATGATATAAATTGGCAACTGCAAAGAAATCAAGATGTGTTGGTATCAGAGGGAACATGAACGAGATACGTAGATCACTTGCCTCGAATGTGACTGCCCATTTTCCACTTCGGAGTGGTCGATGCAAGATGTTTAGGTTACCCAAGTAAAGAGAAGCATGAGAAGCAACCCCTTGAATTCTTCTCATGATAACATCCACCCTAATGAATGTATCGTCGTCACCTTTCATGATATATCGCGCAGTCAAATTCTGAACCTATAGGAAAAGGATGATAGAAGAGTTATACATCATTATAGATAATGTCTTCTGAGCAAACTCGACACGTGATGTTCTAAAGAGTGAAAGGTTTTGACTCACTCCAAATTCACAAATTGCTATTGTTTTAAGTACCACTAAATCATAGTGGTCCATAAATGGCAAAATCACAATATCTCCAAAATACTCTGCCTCTTTCTTCAGTGCTGCATTTAACTCCTTCCTTGGACTCTGATGATGAAAATTTTCATAAACAATAGAAAAGAAAATAGATGCAAAACAATGTATGAAAGAGTTTATTAGTCGTAGTCAAAACAATGAAGCGTGTAAATGTGCATTTGATTGGATGTGTCGACACTGAAGAACACAATCATTTGACAGAATGACTTAACATTGTGAAAAGCCTCTTTCACCAATAATAGATTTTTATTCGATCGTGACTTGGATAATTCATCAATTTCCATACAGCATCTTAAATGTATATAAAACATCCAACATCTAGTTGTCGTATATCCTATGAGATGGTTTTGGACTCTTTAGCATGCACAGGATGAAGAAAGATTGAGAAAGACTTCTTTCTAAAATGTAAGAGTAAAGAGCAACGAACCATGTAACGACTGTTTAGAGATCAATGAGCAGCCAATATTACAATGAAAGATCTCATTTTTCTAAGAAAATGAAGGGGCATAAAGAATTTTGCTTGGAAATACTTAGCAAAGAGTGCATAAGGACCTAACAAAGATAAATATAGGTAGATTCTCAATCAATAGGACAACTTGAATTTAGTACAAGAAGAATCATTACACCACAGAACAACAATTTTCATTTATTTAAGCACACAGAGTTGGTAGAGGCTTCAAAAGAATCTTAAGAAATACAATCGAAGGAAAGGCATAAATAATGCTTCGTATCTTTTGTACACATTTTAGTTTGGATAGAATGTGTAGAAAGCACATTATAACCGTTTTATCTGCCTCTTATTGTAGGTGATACCTAAATTGCCAAAATGAAGGTTAGTTCTAGGCTAGTTTGAGAGTTTTTCGTGTCAGTCTTTAGTTACCAAAACATAATCAAGCACAGATTTTGAAAGATACGGTAATACAATTTACCAGTGCAACAAAGAAGCGCGCTACAACAGTTGAAGATCGGATTGCAGGATATTGCATCCATGTTTTCCTTATAGCCATACGTTCAGCAAAATGATTTGATGCTGATAATATACCAATGAAAAGTTCTACTGAGCTTTGTAGCAGAGGAGGGGACTTCCATCTCTCTGACATGTCTAATATTTGTTGAACAGAAAAGCTGGGATGAGTAGTAGGAAGAGAAGTAGCATAAACTGAGTGTATGTCAACATCTCCCTTCGTTGCTAAACCAGTTGCATCTTCTAGGGGAAATCCCTGTCTCAATGCACACAGAGTGAAGATTATGCAATAAAGGATTTGACCCAATTCATAGAATGAACATATTTGCAAATCAAGATCCTCTAAATCTTTCATGTTACTACAAATGGAAAAGTAACTTCAAAAATAAAGAAGAAAGACAAAAACTACATACCGTCCTATATGGGAAAGAAGAAATATGGCGGCCACCAACATAAATATGGTATCCTTCAACTCCAGCCTGAATTGTTAGAACGAAAAGCTTACCCTCTGTGAATGGAAAAGGCCATTTCATTTCTGGCTTCTTCGCACGACCAATGAATCTCTTCAACCATGAAATTGTTTTCGGCTCTTTCAGGTTAGTAGTATCCTCATGCTCCCAACTTTCACATTTGACAAAATCATCAACTATAAAACAAGTGAATGTCCCATATTTTAGCCGACACATAATATCTTTGCCTAACCATCGCAATATTCAGAAAGTGCAATGGAAACATGAATCGTTGAATGAAAGTTTAGAAGCAATGACAAACAAAAGTTTTTCCCCAGAACCTAAAGCATCATAAGTAGTGAATGTAACACCAAAGGAAATATGAGCCTTAATGGCTATTACAATTTTCAGCTTGGCAACGTGCAGGATGCTACATCCACATTGTTTAGACATTATGCTTGATTGTTATAAGAAATCATGAACATTATCCTCACAAGATATGTTATAAGTAACTATACACGAGCATGCACCAAAAAAACATAGTTTTGGGACAGCTAAAACTATGTCAGGTGTGAAGGTTATACCTAAGTAAGGCATCGAAACAAAGAATGCTAGCAACAGAAAATTACTTGTGTGCAGGCAAAAATGCATCTCACAAGATGAACCAATACCACTAAAATAAGAATATCATAATAAAATTAGTGAGCAAGCTACAAGCTATGGGGCATTACCAGTTGCATCATCACCCTTATAAGCCTCCCCATTGCATCGCAGGGCCTTTCCCCACTGCATACGGTAGCATGTATTATGCTCAATGATCGGCTTTTCACTCCAGTCACCCTTAAGCCTTGGATTGAAATGAAGAATCTTCGGCGGGTCTTCATTTTGCACTGACTTAAGCCCCTGCAACTCTACCATGAACTGGGAAACGAGGACAGTTGCATCCTCTTGTCCAAGGCGATCAAGCTGGGGCACATACTCCTGATGGGCAATGTGTGGCGTGCCCACAAACGTGATAGCCGACCCTACCACCAATCCGCAGGGTAGAAACATCACCTGCTCACTATTCGCCGCGTCCTCATTGCTGCTCATCGACATCGACGACGGGCAAGAAGACTGCGTGTTCCCTTCAATTATGGTCGAACTGTTCAAGTCAGCCCGGGCATCATATTTCTCCACCTCCTCCCAAGCCTTGAGGCCAACCGCCCACGCCTCCTGCGCCATTCTCTCCAACTCCGAGAAATTGCCTCTCCGCTGCCGGCCCTGGCCCCGCAGGTACTGCCGCATCACTTCACCGGTGATGCGGCCGTAGCCTTCGCGAAGCGTCTCGCTGCGGGCGTCGTATCCGCGTGGCTTCCGTACGGCATCAAAGCTCCGTCCGTCCTCCAACTTCCGTTGCTCAGCGCCGACGGTGTCGGACGAACCGGGCAGTCCACTCCCGACTTCATCCAGCGGCCGTTCGAGGCCGACGTCGAGGAAAAGGCGGAACTTAAGGGCGATGAGGAGGAGGTAGAGCAGGGCGGCACCGAGGACGAAGAGTGACGACTTCCGGCGGCGAGAGAGGACGGAATCGCCGCTCTTGCTCCGCTTCATCGAAGGCGGCGGAAGCGATAGGAGCTGGGCAAGTGGTCGGATCTAGAGCACGGCCGCCATGGATTCCGGCGGAGGAAGGGTTTGGGAATCGGATTCGAAGGGCAGAGAAAGAAAGGAAAAAAAAAAAGCAAAATGGCAAAGGGACGGAGCAAGATTAATCAAGGTAGGAAGATGGATTAAGCGGTTATTAGTCATTAATCATGTAATTAAAGATGGGGGTTTTACTTATTTTTTTTTCTATGGAACGGTAACGCAGTCTACTGATCAGAGCAGCTACAAATAAGATTGCAATTTAGAGCGTTCAATTTTGAGATAGGTCTTAATTCATTCGGTCAAATAATTTAAGGATCCGCACGGAGATGGGTTGAAGCATAAATTGAGAAACACATATAAAATAATTTTTATATTAATTTATTATATTTTTTATTAAAATTTTAAAATAAAAATAATTTTAATTTAAAATCATCTAGGTCAATTTTAAATATAAAATATCTATTTTTAATGTATTTAGTAATCGAAATTTTCTAAAGTAACATTATATGAAGCTTATTTATTTATTTATTTTAATTTTTGATAGGTCAGTGGATTGATGAACTTATTTCGTAATCCGTTTTGAATTTGGTTAGAGATTTCTCAATTAGTCAAATAACGGATCGGCCCGTCCCATCAATCCTACCCTACCAAAAGCTGATCCGTCATAGATTGATCCGCTTCTTCATAGATTGATCTATCTGATAACTAAGGATCAAAGTTTGCAAAATCGCGTTACTGGATCGTAGGATCGCGCAGGATCACGATTCTGCAGCACAAATCGATCCAGAATCGTGCAGAATCATTTTTTACATTAGAATCGGTATGATCGGAGCAGAATCGTGGGAACTTTGAGAGGTCATAATTTTTGACTCGAATTGAACCACGAGACCCATAATATATCAAATTGAAGCTCATTTAGAGATCTATAATTAGCACCTAGTTTTAAATCTAAAAAATATCATTTAAAGTCTTTTTGGAGTAAAAAGATTTTATCTTTTTTATTTTATATTTTACAGCATTAGGGTAGGATTTTAAAATTATTTAAGCATATGTTTAATTATTTTTTAGTTAGATTTTAATTTAAAATATTCTAC
>JBAMIE010173401.1:0-14636 GCA_037177295.1 Kaempferia parviflora | reverse complement strand
GAATAGAAAGGATTCCCTATCCTTTCACGCGAAGGAAGAGAAAAGAAATGCGAAGGAAGAGAAAAGAAATGAAAGAAGAGGGAAGAGAAGGGAATCCTTCGGGAAAAGAGGGCGGAAGGAGTCCGCCAAGCAACTGCTACAAGAAGGGGCCGCCCTTCGTGTAACTTGATCGCAGCGAAGAGGGGGAAGTAGAGATGTTCCACGCCTCGCACCGGTCCCAGTTTCGCCGGCCAGAAATGATCTCGAAGAGCACCATTCCGAAGCTGTGATCTCGGCTTTGGGCGTGATGGCGGAGGTAGCTGAAGCTGTGATCTCGGCTTTGGCCTTGTACCTCATCCGAAGCTGTGATCTCGGCTTTGGGAGCCGGTGATCCACTCAGGGGGTGAGGTAGCTGAAGGTCCCTCTAACGGTGGTGAACACCCGGCTGAACTCGTGGCCGAGGAGCTTGGCCATGCCGAAGTCCGCGATCTTGGGGGTCATGTCGGCGCCGAGAAGGATGTTTTCCGGCTTGATGTCGCAGTGAATGATGCATTCCCTCCAGTTCTCGTGGAGATAAGCCAGGCTGCGGGGCGATCCCCACCGCAATCATTTGCCGCCTCTTCCACTGCAGGACTCGAGAAGCGTCGGGATTGAACAGAAACGAATCGAGCGAACCACCCACCATGTAGTCGTAGACGAGCAGCCTGTGATCTACGTGGCAGCAGAAGCCGTGGAGGCGGATGAGGTTGATGTGGTAGATCAACTCGATGGGCGGCGGCAAGTCCGTAGAGTGGAAGGTGGGGAGGATGACGACCAAGAAGAAGAAGAAGTTGCAGATTGCAAGTCAACGACGTGGCAGTGGGACGGAGGAGATGCCCTAGCGGCTGCCTCGCTTGGTCGCGAGCATGGTGGTCGGTGGAGATGCGGCGAGAAGAGAAGAAGAGAAGAAGAGAAGAAGAGAAGAGAAGGGCTTTCCGCCCGATTTGGGCGGATGAAAAACAAGCTAAAAAATAATCCGCGGATGGATTTACAAATCCATCCCTTCAGTATTTGATAGCAAGTAAACATAGGAAAAGATATGAAATCCATCTTTTCCTACGAGGTAAACTACAGAAACTTTTTCTGCGGAAACTTTTCCCTCACTTTTTACATCCGACCTTCCAAGTAAACAGGGCATTAGAGACGAATTCAGGAATTAAAAATGAGCTAGATTTTGGGTGTAGATAAGATGAGCTAAGCACCAAAATAAAATAAATTAAAAAAATAAAGTTATTTGTAAATTATAAAATACATTTGTAATTTTTTTTAATTGGATTAGGATGAAAACAATTAAGGATGAAAACATTAAAAAAAAACGAGTTAAAACATCTAATAAATATAAACGAGATTTAATTAAATCCCATAAAATCAGAATAATAAGAGAACGCTATGTATATTTATTTCATACGAGATGTATATATAAAAAGAGGAATATTTATTAGGAGCAATTTTTTTAAAGTGTGTTCATATTTATCTTTCTTTAATTTTACTTTTAGTCAAATTAAGCGAAATTGATAAAAAATAAAAAAAATATATCAAGTTCTCATAAAATATTAAATTAATATTAGTTATTTTCTTTCCATTTATTATTCATTCAAAAGTGAGAAATTAATTATTGTAAAAATGTTTTAATCCTCTAAACAAATTATTATTATTTTAGCTAATTGGAGCTTGGAGACTCAGTTAGCTGGCGACAACTCTACCTCAATTTGGATTGGATTAGTTGGGTTGATCTATCCATCAATTAATTTAAATAGGTTGAGTTAGAATTTTAACAGTCTAAGTCTGCCACAGGTTGAGCCACTTAGGCTCGTGATATGCATGGATCAACCTGTGATAGGTTTGGGTTGGTCTATAGATTGAAAAATATATATAAGTTAAGTTTTATATTAATTTATTATTTTTTTTCTGATAATTTCAAAATAAAATAGTAATTTTTATTAAACATGAGTACTTTTTTATATCTATTTACATTTAAAATACTTAAAATATGATATATTTAATTTATAAAAAAATTCGAAGTAAAATAGAGATATGAAACTTTTTAAATTTTTTTTAATAATTTTCCATGGATTGATCTTTTAAATGCACAATCCATCTTAAATTATATTAAATTAAAAAATATCTCAACTCGTAAATACGACGGATCACTTCGTCCCACTCTAGAATAAAGATTTTTTAGATCATAATCCCTGATTCGTTTCTAGATTAGTACATATTAATCTTTGGATTTGATTAAGATGGATCAGTATTTAAATTTTACCATCGATTCAATCATTAACATGTATCGATAAAAATGAACTAGAAATTATGATCCAGAAAATCTAACTACCCACTCCCACCGCCACCAAATGAATGGCCGCCACGCACGCTCCGACACTACTATAAAACAAATCTCTTTAATTTCTCGTTAATCCGCCGTTTTGACCACGTAAACCACTGGTGATGCTCCTGCAAATGGAATCCTTTTCCCGGGTCAAATTCAAGGCCGGAGAAGTCTACTAAATTATTAGTCGCTTATCTCCTCTCCTCCTCCCCTCCTCATTTGTTCTCCTTCGCCCGAGGCACGCAACAGGGAGAACCTTCGTCTCCCCAATTCGAGCTCATCCGCCGCTATTCGCCCGATCGTCGCCGATTCCTTCCAGGTACTGCTTTCTCCCGTCGGTCTCCAAGGATTATGCACGGATCGTGGCGATCAGTCCGTGAAGATGCCGGATTTTCCTGAGTCAGTGATTGCCGCATGGTTTTACTTTGACTTTGTTTGTTTCCGATCGAATTTTATTACAGAGATGTGTTTCTTGTGGCACCATCTTTGATATTCATTTATTTCTGAGTTTTTCTGTTGCTTATTGATTTTGGGAGTCTCCTACTATATTTGGGTCCTGTTGCTTATTGATTTGTTAATTTCTCGGGTTTAGGGTTTAGGGATGGAGGAGGGCGCAAAGATGGAGAAAGATATGTCGTCAGCTGCGGCTTTTGTGGAAGGGGGCATCCAAGATGCTTGCGACGATGCCTGCAGCATATGCCTTGAGGAATTCTGCCAAAGAGATCCGTCAACAGTACGTGGTTTCATGGTCCTCTTGTTAATGGATAAAATTTTCAATTCTGTTCCCTAATCTGGATTTATTTTGTTTCTCTCATTTTTTGCATTACTTTTATTGTTCGTCTAGGTTACTGGTTGCAAGCACGAGTTCCATCTCCAGTGCATTCTTGAGTGGTAACCATCGTTTTAGTTCATAATGTTGTATATTTGATGCTAAGGACCACTTGTTTTAAACATTATAGTTATACTTGCTGCTTGGAAAATCAAGATCAAAGGAAACAGGCATTCTATGATCCTGTTTCTGTCTAATAAGGCATGGGCCATCTCTTTTCAGTCTCTAATCATTATTAATGCACTTTTCGTCGTCGTTTCTCGGGGGTGTAACTTTTAATTATTATGGTGAGCTAGATCAAGTTGCGTTCAATATTTTTTATTAGCATTTGCCCATGTATTAGTTTCTATGTCAATCTGCATATTATGAAATAATTTTGCTCAATGATCTTTAGTGTTCATTTCTTTAGTTCTTCCTTTACAACAACACAAGCTCCTATTGTGCATACTAGTAGAATTGTAGTATTCATGTCAAGAATTTGCAAGCAGGTGCCAGAGAAGTTCTCAGTGCCCCATGTGTTGGCAGTCCATCTCTTTGAAGGATCCTGCAAGGTTTCATTTGATTATTGAGAAATCTATTATAGTAATTTAAATCCTACACCCTCAGTTCATTGTTTAATGCTGAACATTGCAGCCGGGAATTGCTTGACGCTGTAGTAAGGGAGAGGAACATTAGGCTAAACCAAACAAGAAGAACCACTATCTTCCATCATTCAACTTTTGGAGATTTTGAATTGCAGCATGTTGGTAGTCATGTTGATTTGTCGGTACTTCATAGTTTTATCCTTCCGTAGAAGATGATAAGCTTTTTAATCAATACCACAGCTGCCAGGAAGTGGAAGTGATGCTGAATTTGAAGAGCGCTTAATGCAGCACTTAGCTGCTGCTGCAACAATGGGAAGGCTGCACCACATTTCCAGGAGAGGAGGGCATCGTGGTAGGTCAGGATCTCATCGCCAACCACAGTTTCTTATCTTTTCTCCACATCCAAATGCACCCTATGTCGGCTATCAATCTTCCTCTTCTGACCGAGAAGAAAATGAGCCAACTGCCTCAACAGAAGAAACCCATACGACTCCAACTCAAGCCGAGCAGAATGATGAAATAGCATCAGAAACCAGCCCCAATCATAGCAGGCCCAGTACCGCCGGCAGGTCCTCTATACAATTACATTTTGTTTTCATATATTTTCTTGTATCCTGTGTGGTAAAACATCGTGATGATTGACACTATTTGCACTTTGACTATGCAGCCAATCAGTTCCAGTCCTTCAAGACAGACCTGGACCATCAGATTTTCAATCTTTCTCAGAATCCTTACGATCTCGTCTAAGTGCTGTCTCAATGAGGTATGCTACGTTTTGCTTGCTACCTCTTAGAGTCTCAAAGATGAGATGGACTGAAATGGTTGTATTCTGCTACCATCTAGGTACAAAGAGTCTATCACCAAGAGTACTCGAGGATGGAGAGAGAGGCTTTTCTCTCGTAATAGTGCTGTGGCTAATCTTACTTCTGAATTTAGGAGAGAGCCAAATACTCAAATTGACACAGGCACACACATGGTAGATCACCTAGAGACAATGGATAACAATCCTAGTGCTTTTGCTTTACCTGATGTTGTAGTCAACTCAGCTGCAATATCGAATAATGAAGGGGTCACTGGGAATCATGTGGTCAGTCTTCCAACTGATAGTACTCCATCAGCTCCTTGTCATCCAGCCTCCAATGCAAACTAAGTTTTATCAAACATTACAGGTGAAATAAATATGCTGATTAGTCACATTTCTTTTGGTTTTAATAAGGTGCTAATTTGTCAGATTTAGAATATACTGATTACTTTTGTCACAATAAGATAATACTTGGGCAAATCATACCTCTGGAGATAAATATGAACAAATAATGGAGTAATTAATCTGTAAAATGAAAGTGACACTAGCAAATTTCAAAATTTGGTTTGACTACAATAGGTATGACAAATTACAAGTACTCTCTCCTATCGAATGGAATTTCTTGTTTGCCATAATTACCTTGTTAGCGCACTTTCAGATTTCTTTAGCACAATTTGGCAGCCCTAGGATCTATTTAAATTATGAGTCTGTCTCAGACTTTTGGTGCCCTAGGTTAGCTTAACTAAATTTTGGTGCTGGTTTAGTTGATCAAAATTGAAGATTGATTCAAGATATTTTAAGTGATTTCATACAAGACTAAATCTATGATTTTATTAAAGATTCAACTTAGGATGTGTTTTTAGGTTCTATTTCAGATGTTCTTTTAGGTTTGATTTTACTACAGACTTTTAGGCTTTTTTAGAGCCAACAATAGTTTAGCTGTTTATAGTAGACGCAAGGGCTTGCCAAATGGATTCACTGACTGCTCCAAGTGCATCATCCGAGGCATAGGTGGATGGAATCGGATGATCCAAAAGTTGGCCAAGGAAATGCTTAGACCTTCAGATGAAAGACCTTTGGAATTCTCAAGTACAATTTTGTTGATTTTAAGGCTACTGTGAAATGATGATTCCTTTCAACACAAGAATTATTTTTTTGTATTCAACTTCCTCTCTTTTACACATTACCTTTACGCCGAATCAGGTCTATTTTGAGTGTTATCTTCTGGATTTTATGGTTTTACTATCTAGTGCTGTTTTCATGACTAAAATAGTTCCTACGTAGTTGCACAGCCAACCTGCACTTTGTTTGATTGTGCACACATAAATTGTGATTTTTCAGTGTTTGCTGTGTCTCAGCAGCCTAATTAAATACAATGATGAGTTTGTATCGTCTAGATTCAATGCTCCTAATGCTTCAAGATATGATTATTTGTCAATATTTTTTTTTTTTTTGCTGCAACCCATTGGTACACGTTATTACTTTGATTTTAATTTTCCTCTTTTTCGACATTGTTCAGGAACTGAAACATTGTGCAGATATCCTGTCTGATACTTTGCTTACAGATGAAATTCAAAGTGACCCAAAGAAACATCATGAAATGGGGTATTCTATTTCGATGTAGTAAATTTGCTTACATTCTGTTATTCGGCTAACTAGGTATCTGTTGTTGAAGAATCTGCCTCCCTGAATGACATATACATTGCTTTATATATACACTATTATGATTTTATGTATGCTAGCAATTAAATTGTAGGGATACGTGTTTATGTATCTGGAACCTATCGAGATTACTCGAACTGTATGCCTTGTCATTGAATTGCAAATGATTGAGATTTTGGAGTATCTTGTGCCTCTGTTCCAGGTACTCCTCGTAATTTTCGGGTCATGCTCATACCAGTTCATTATTCTTTTGCAACATGATATATCATTTTAGCGAAGTTTGGTTTGATAGCAAGATTAAATAGGGCTTATTTAAAATGATGACTTTAGATCATTATTCCAACAATTGACCCATCCAAAATTAGCAGCTTATTAAGAGAAAAAGTTACATTGGATATTGACTTGTCCTTGGACGAGATCCGTGTTACATAGAAATTAGCCTCAGGCTAGGCCCTGCTAGCCCAAGATATCTAGAAACCTTCTTCAGAGATATTTGGTGTTAATTTTAGCATGGTTTTAATGGGATTTGGGATGAAAAGGGGGTGATAAATTTTTTCGCTGATGAAATATTTTAAGAGATTAGGAGATGTTTGAGGGCTCATTGGCTGTGGTATATCATATTGATTTGATTGCAGAGAGTCTTCTTTTTGAGGAATTTTTTTTCATCCAGGGAGGAGCATTAGAGGTTAGGCTTATGTTGTTTCTTCATAAGTATTAAGAGTGCTATGGAAGAAGGATTGAGAGGTTTTTTATACAATGAGTGTATAATGATTTTTGTTGTTCTTTTACTTTGATATTATATAGACATGAATTGTCTCCTTAGACTCCACTTACACAGAAAATTTTGTTAAATTGTTCTTGTATTTTAATTTTAATGTTTATGCAATTCTATCAGGGGAGATGACAATTTCATCATGCGGCTTTATAAATACGTACTTCTTAAAGTAAATGAACAGAAACAAAAATGATTATTAATTGGAAAGCAACATTTGACGTAGGATTTATACACCTGAATGCATGTTTTATGTCCTTAATGAGACTTGAGAATTCCAAGGTCCCTGGGCAACAAGTATCTGAAAGTGAAGTTGTGAGGTACCCACTCGATGAACTTCTGAGAACTGCTTCCTTGGCATGCGTTGACCATAAACCTTAAGTTTTCAGGAAAATGACACTTGATCATCTCCACTAATTCTTGAGTGGATAAGTTGAAGTCCCTACCGAAGTATTCTAAGATCTTTGGCACAAGGAGCTTGCGCCCCTTCCCAATTGTCACTGTTGCATGGATGTACTCCACCTTTGCAGTCTGCAGCAGTTGGAACAATCTCTTGGAATTGTACACTCGAACCTGCAGCAGAGAGCAACCAAGCTAACTCAACAAAGAGAGATTGTGGAGGGCCCATAGTAGATGAAGAAGAAACTACAATGAAATTTTTTACCGCGGGATCTGAATGGCTTCCTGAGCATAGTGCGAAACGAATTAGAGGTTCAGGACTTTCAATGGCATAGGCTTTCCATTCATCACTGTCTTTGATCTTTACCCTTGAGGAGAGTAATGTCCTCAGCCACTACAAGGAGAAATTGATTTGGAACTTTTGGTATTTGACAAGAAAAAGCATGAACAAATTATAGAGCTATAGCTAAAGATTTCAGCATATTAGCATGAAAAAAAAGGAGATTAAGAACGTGATAAATACCTGCCCAGAAGGATGCATACGACATCCAAGTAGGAAACCCTGTATAATATCCGCGTTTACCATTCGACCACCAACATTGTACATATTCTGAGATGAAGAGTATCAACTGTTCTAGTTTAACACCTCTACAAAAGAAAAAATATCTTCCTTTGTATTGGTACTCATTAGATTACCTTGGTGACCAATGAAGCCTTTTTCATGTTACTTCCTGGAACCCCATGCTCTAGATACAACTATCAATTGCAAGAGGAGATGAGGATTTATTTCTGGAAGATAAAAGATGGATAATGAATTGATTGACAGAAAATTACATGCATCATCATTGAGTTGTGGATGTTGATCCAGAATGCAATCTTTTCCTCATTGCTCATACTTCTTAGATCAACTGTTTCTATTCTCTGGACCATCAATCTGAAACCAAACAAGTCAGTTCTAAATTTGATTAGAAATTTGAGATTCTAGGTTTGATTAGAAATTATAAGCTAGGCATTGGTTTACTTATATTTCTGTAGCATTTCTTTGATATCATTACACTTTCGACTGGCCTTGCAAAAGGAAAACACTTCTACCATCATGTTGTACGGTCCACTTAACTCCTTCAATCTTTCCGAGCATCTAGAATTGTCAAACCATGCATCAAGCATTGCATCCGTCTTATGACAAGGGCTCCTCAATTCTCCGGTATAACAGGGGGAGAAAGATGTCCTTGATGAGAAGGATGAAGTGGGTGAAGATGAGATACCGTGACGGCTAACATGATCGTCCTTAAGTTTACAATAGATGGCACACATTAACCTAACCATGTCTTCTGACAGTCTGTTTGGTGTCTCAGGAATGTGATGAGCAATTGTAGTTCCGAGATGTTCTGCAAGGCTCGTCACTCCTGAATTAAGGATCTGTTCGTGCTGTCCATAAACCAAAAGGCAACAACTGTTAGAGACAAAGGAGTAGGAACTTTCCTTTGTTATCATCTTTTAGAATCTGAAAATATGGAAACAAAGATTTGAAGTTCTTGGTAAGGAGAATTTAGTATGATTACATACATCAAAGAAAGACAGTGGTAGATTTTTAGCACAAGGTATCCCTTTAGCTGAACAAACTGTACATGGTACTAACGACGAATGGCTGTGGTGAATTCTGCAACTGTTCTTCTCTTGACCTCGAACACTACAAGCTTCACTTGGTAAATAGTTTGAAGAATTTTGCAGTGGTTTAATGCCACCAGATTGGGTTGCTGATGCTACTACTCTGAAAGAGAGATCATGCGAGGCAGCTTCTGTAAATGGTGCTGATTGTGGAACTAGTGGCGTCCCAATTTCATCTTCTACAGCAAGGATTGGTGCATTAGGTGCTTGCTGCTCAAATGCTCTCCGGTAAAGGGATAAAAGATATCGTTCCAAATGCACAACCTCTAACTCTAACATTGCAATCTCCATTATTAATTCCTTGGTTGGCTGACCTCAAAAGATTCAATGAGCCAATTGTAAGGGATCTTTTGTTTTAGTGAATAAAAAAAAGCAGGCTTCTCTGTTTCTGGAACTTAGAGAGAAAAAACCAAAACAGAGAGCTTACTTTTGGGATGTAACTAACAGACGATTCTTCGATAGAAGAACTGCTGTGTCGCAGTGCCTTTTCAAGTGCCCGGCGCACCGCAAACTGGTCCTTAAGGCATTTTTCAAGTTGTTGAACCTGCAAGGAGGATGTGAGACTATGAGAACTTTGAGAAAATAGAACAATTGTTAATTTTAAGTAAGTAGCTAAACTGGTGGTAAATCTTGTCAGTAAAATGGGTCCTACGGAAAGTCCCATCGATTCCCGTCTCTAGTGAAAATCAAAAAATATCTATCCATTTAAAAATGTCTTCCTATGGATTAATGGATAGTCCAATTGATGACAGAAAACGTGAGTCATTAAAAGGAGTTCTAAGAAGCAAATTACTATAGCATACCACCTGAACATCTTATTTCCTCTATAAGGAAGAAAAAAATGAAAGATTTTCCCCCTAGTTCATATTCATTTTAACTCTTGCTGATATTACCTCTGTCTTCAGAGAGCTTTCCGTCATATACTTGAGTGATGGCCTTTTCTTCATTGCAGCTGCAACTCCTTCCTTATTCTCGCAATCTGAACTGCCATTATATAGGAAAAAAGCTCCGAATCCGAAAAGCTCTATGGAACCTCATAAAGGAAAAAGGAGAAAAGAGGTTTACCACACTAACATGATGCATTGATTGAACTGAGGCAGCAACCTTATCTTTCTTGATCCTCAGAGTATCGAAGAGAAGAAACACCGAAGGTTTCAACTATCGAGCCGGTAAGTTTTTCTTCCATGTAAGCTCACAAAGAAGAGTAGAATGGAAGGAAGAAAAGTGAAAAACTGTGAACTTCACCATTCTTGTGGTGGAAACAGTCGAACTAACCCAAATGAGTTGTGGAACAGTTCAACCACCAAACTCCTCACTGCAAAGGATCATTCTCTGAGCAGGCTAAACTGAAGATCACTTGCACTACAAGCCAAAGCTGAGCATTGATCAACATAAGCAGCAAGGAAACACTAATTTTAATACCTCAGTCAGTGCACTCTTTCTTAACCTGACAGTAACCTTTGTGTTGCCCCTCACTGTGTGGATGAACCAAGGGGGGTCAGTGTGTCAGTATGGGGAAGATGAGAGATGCTAAAAATTTGTCATAAATCACATGACACAACGCAGTGCTTAGGATATGAAGGGTTGAAATTAAAGTAAAAGTTTTGTGAAAAAAAAAAAACCCTTCCCTCAAAGTGATAAGAAAGTTAAGCTTTAAGAGCTTCGAATGCTTCAGTGAAGCTTCTCAGCGTCAATCTCATGCAAGAATCCTTATAATCATGTGAGGATTTGGGCACTCATTCACGTGCGTGTTGTTGAAAGAAGTCTAGAAAAGATGAGCCCCGGAAAGCAAGTTAATAGAAGCGTAAAGGGCATGAATGCCTTGGCTCAATGAAGCTTCCTTCTTAGACCCTTTATCTTCCACCACCAAAAAGAAGCACAGGTGCCTTATTAGCCTCTACGCCATTGTTACTATTGTTTTTATGTTGAGTTCTATTTTTACTACATCATTATTTATATTTAAATAAATTTTATCTTATTTTATTATTATTAATCAAAGCTTATTTGATTTTTCTCATTTAATATGTATTTTTATCATAATTTCAGACTGTCTAACTGGATTATTTGTTCATCGTCTAAGTAAATATTTATACCATCCCAAATTCATCTTTTTGGAAGTTTCTTTCAACTTTAATTTCCATCATCTCTACAATTTTTCTCATCTGATGCTGGAGGTATTGTTTACCACTAGACAGAAGGAATTTAACATCAATGCTTCCTCTGTTCCTCTTCACTAATTCGCTGCAATAATTGAAAATGGCACCACAATTACTACAGTGTTTTAATTATGTGGCAGAGATAATGTTACAGGTAACATTAATTTAATAAATAAATAAATAATGGCGATGGTGTGGGGAGAAACGAAGTTACAATACAACAAGAAGCAAATGACAGACATGCTCGAGGTTTCATGTACGGTTTAGAGCTCTCGTTGATAGTTTCGATCATGTAGGACAAATTAGAGAGCCACAAAATCATGAAAAGATGCTCAACTAGAAGACAAATTTCGATCCCAGTTAAATATTCATATCGGTAGCCTCTAATTATTTAGAAGGTCATATTTTCTGTAGTAATTTAGAAGTTTTGGTGTAATAGTAAAGTTGTTACCTCCGACTACTTACAATAGATTCTTCTCCGAAAAATTGCAGCCCTTCCTGTTCTTGTAGCATCAGTAGAGGTTACAGAGGATTCATGATAAAACCTGCAGGATCTAATCAATTCAAACAGTCATCGACAAGAGTGTATTTCCATCTGATTTATCTGAAAAAGGCGTGTCCGGTCTGAGTCGTCTAGGTGTCTTGTGTTCATGCCGGTCTGAATCCAAGCCTAGTTTTAGTCTAAATACTTGAAAAAAAAAAGATGAATTCAACCCCTCAAAATACCAATTAAATCTTGTTTAATCATAGAGGCACATACCTGATGAAACATGGTGCGTACTTAATTTCTAACCCAAAACCATTCCAATTTAGCATAAACATTATCGATAGCCATGACGATGTATATATATACACACATGGACCAAGTAAAGGTTAATATTGGCACGGCTCAATCAAATCACGAAGAAAATGTAATCTGATTGAGCCATTCCAATATCACCCTCGAACTTAGCCTTAGCTCAAGATCTTAGACATCTATTGATCATTGAGAGGACATATGGAAGCATGAAGAAGAGATAGAGAACCTCAAATAATTATATAGGAGAGAAGAGAATCATGTAAGGGCGAGAAAAAAAGAAATATAAATATATCAGAATGAAATCATTGAGTAATAATAGATAGTTGGGACGTCCATATCAGATCAGTAGTTCACACGGGTACAACTATTATTTCTAAGCAAAAATTTAATGTTTTTCACTTGCACACGAAAGTGTTCTACGCACCGACGGAGCCAGAAATTATAATCTATGACTGATTAAGTTGTTATAGTCTATGAAAATTTTCTCTTTTCCAATAACATTAGTCATTGTCATCTACCTTCCTCCCTCTCTCTCTAACATTTTTTCCTTCTCCCGTCGTAAAATTGAGCTGTAGCAGCTCCTCTTCCACGTCGTCACCCTTAAACTAAAGCCCGAGTAGACTAACACGTGGCTTCGCCCGATTGGATGCTCTACACCTAGCATTGTTTGCATAAGCATCGAAACTCCGTGAGCATGAAACAAGAACAGTTTGTTCATAATAAACTTTGATATAGCAGGTAGGGTTGACAACCCAACTCAAAGCCATTTTTATCAAAATAAAATAAAAAAATGTGCCATATTATTTTTATAAGGTAATTTATAAATTAATTTGTACTGTGTCATTTTTAAATACCTATAACAATTAATCATATTTAAGGCCCTTATTAACATTCAATGCAAATGATTGGTCAGGACAGACAAAAGCTAAGAATCTCATAAAATTATTATTATTATTATTTTATAATACAAATATTCAGACTTTGTATTAATCCTAAACTAAATAAATCCGAAGCAGATGTACACTTAGATGTCAACTTTCAAAATAGTTCGACTTTACCCTAAATATTTTATCATAGGGCTAGCTAGGGTAGAAAATTATTAATTTTAGAGGGAAAAATCAAAATTCGAATTTCAGATAAGAAGAATGGTCGCATAAAGTTAGTCAAGATTTGGCTCTCAGACCTCGTACTAGGGTCAAATCCCGATGTGATAATTTTAGATAGGAAGAATATTTCCGAAGAGTATACATAATGTCATGCATCCATGTCAAATTTTATATTCAAAAATTAAAATTTAGGATAAAAGAATTATTCTATTAAATTTAGATATCTATTTTTTATTAGACAATACATCAAGTTCCTATGATCTACTATATATATCTTCATTTATTATTATTTGTTCTCTCTCATTTATATTTTTTTATTATTATCTATAAAATGTTAAATGTACGAGTGGAAAGTAGGAATTAGAAGAAATAATATTTTAATATTTAAGGCATGAATTTTATTTTCTAAATTAAAAAAAATACTATCTATATAATTTAAATTTAAGAATAGGTAGGATGGAAAGGTTTTTTTTTATATAAATATAAAATTTCATTCCTTAAAATCTTTATTTAGGGAGTCTGACATGGATAATTGAGTATCTATTTTTAGAATTAATCGAGCAAAATCAAAATAATTGAATTATAAAAATACTAATAAATAAATAAATAAAAGACAGAGAAGGCTCATTATATATACTAATTATTTTGTGTTGGAGATGATGCACAGTCATACCAACTTGTCCTATAAGAGTAGGCCAACAAATTTCACAAACTCAGAAGATACAAAAATGAAAAGTAGATGCCCTGGAGATTGGTTGGTTCGGAGTGAGGCAATACGCCCGGTTTGTGTGATTTCTTTGATCTTGTTTCTCTTTTTAATGTTCTAGTGGTTCAGGATCAAGCTAAACAAATCACCAAATGCTCATTAAATAAATAGTTTGTTAGAAGCATTCTTAATCGATAATTGATGTAGTCCGGGTAAATCCGATTGGGTCATCGTCCTATATGGGCCTTGTACGTTGGCAGATGTCTTCCATGACAATAGGGCCAAATCAGGCGCCGACCTCCCCTATCCGCATGACCATGGTGTATTCGCTTTTTACCACATAGTGGTTCCTAGACGACGACAAATCCTGGCCAAGCGATTTCTCCCTGATCTCAAACCACTTCAAAAATACACTTTTTAAAGACAGACACAATCCGTCGCTATTTGCCTAAACCGACGAGATTCAGTTTGTCCCCTAGATGATTGTCGCAGTCGGTACTTGCTACGGAATTAATTATCCATTGCAATATTTACAAACAGATTATTATCATCCGTCGCAATTTTTAGCGACGGATGATTAAGTTTCCGTCGCTATTAACCGGAACAAAACGGCCTTTCTGGTCATTAAATAGCGACAGAAACAATTAATTGTCAGTCGCAAATAGCGATGGATGATTGGCTCTTCTGTCATTGTTTATCAGAGTAAAATGTCTTTCTGGTCGGTAAATAACTACGGAATAGGAAAATATTCATCGATAATAGTGACCGATACTTGAAATATCGGCCTCTATTAGCGACAGATTATTGAA
>JBAMIE010173385.1:0-14640 GCA_037177295.1 Kaempferia parviflora | reverse complement strand
ATATTAGCAGAGTTGTAAGCAATTGAGAGGGCAAGGTGCCCGGATCACTTCCGAGGGCCCTTACCTGTGAAAACTAGCTAAGTTAATTAGTAGACTTTCAATTTCCTAGTTTGTATGTCTTCCTGTACAATAAAATTTCTATGACTGCTTAATAAAATTTTCTAGGCCTAAGGAAAGACTCTATTTTCATCTCCTTTGTCTTCACTATTGTATGAATTGTCTCAAGGTTTAAACTTGTAAAACCTATATTGACTAACTTGGGCAAAAAGAGCTACTGAAAGCTCTTTAAAAGACCTACAAAAGTCAGAGTAACGCTAGAACAACAAGATATAACTGATGAGAAGCAAATGAGAAAAAAAATCCTTCCAAAGCCGAGATTCATCCTAAACTGAAATCACCATTCATAATTACTATTCACAATGACTAGTTACTATTTTCCATTACTATTAACTGCTTATTGTCTGAGATTACTGTTCATAATTACGATACACCGATTACTATCCACCCATAACTGTTCATTGGGGAAAAAAAATCTAAACAAGTGTATATATGAGCAACTCCTTGGACGCCCAACTGAGTGCATGTGGAGCGCTCAGAAGTGTTCCGGACGGCCCAAGTAACCAGTGTGCACTCAGTCACCTACGTTGTATGTGTGTGTCTATATATATATATATATATTGGCCACCTCCAATGCAGCCTAATATGCATATGAGGGGGCACCCCTTCAGGTGTGCACACCCAACATATCAGTTATGTACGTGTGTGCGCTAAAAAAAGTGAATGGAGGGAAATGCAACAATTTCTTCAAGCTATGTTTACTCCATAACATGAAGGGAGGAAATTGTTCAATGATAGAAAAGACCCAGCAGTGAAAAAGGCAAAAACATAAAATCATGAAAAAGGAAAGGATTGAGTGAAAAAAAAAACAGAAAAGAGAAGAGAAATTAAAGATTACAAAAAAAAAAAAAAAAAAAAAAAAAAAACAAAAGGCAAAAACCTAAAACCAGGAAAAAGGAAAGGGGGGAGAAAAAAAAAAAAAGAAAAGAGAAAAAAGAAAGATTAAAAAAAAAAAAAAAAAAAAAAGGAAAAAAAAACTAGCTGAGAACCTCAGCAATCTTACTGCCTTAATACGGCTGTGATCTCACAGCAGCCGTGAGAGCTCACCTACCTTGGGCTCATGGTAGCCTGGCCGAGCTCATCTGCAGTGACATGACCATGAGTTTGGCCGTAATGAGCTTGTGCCACCACAGCATGGCCATCAGCTCAAGGCCATGTCACTGCAGCAACCAAAGCATGGGGCCACCAGCTTGGTCATTCCAATTCACAGCTGCATAACCGCAAGATCAAGGTGAGGCCACAACCCAACGAGCTCACAACCAACTGCCAAGCGTGAACTCGTGAGGCCACAATTCCACAGAAGGATTTGAAATCCTTCCTTCATTTTTCAGAGTACACCTTTCACCTATCTTAGATATTCAAATTACACCAGTAGTTCATTTTTTTGCAAACCATTGCAGATCATCAGGTGATTTAGTTGAATATCTGAATCTACTTAAATGCATTCAAATGCAAAAGTATAACCATGATTAGAATCAGTATCATCCTACAACACATTAATGTACTTACAACCATCAGAATAATTCGGTCAAACAACAGGATCAAAACATCTCTAACTATGATTTAAATCACATTTTAAATCAAGTCTCAAAACAACTCTTATTTTCACACACTACGCACAGGAAGATCATCAAAACAATTTGGCCAAATCAATTGTTTTATTTTTTTTCCCAAATAGATATGACAATTCAATAAACTAGTTCATTACATTAAAGGTATTTTAGATATCTAAAAGGAAAAAAAAGACAACTTTTAAAAATTGAAAACAAGTGTCTTTTAGGCAATTTCATTCTAAAAACACTCCTTCGAACTAGGTATCATGATTGGTTCATCTATACTTGTAAGGGAGTTTGATTCCAGAGGAATTTCTCTTAAAAATTCCATTTTTTTTCTACAAATAACTAGGCTGGCGATTTGGCAAATGCTAATTCAATTAATTACAAAACTGAAATTTAGGTACAAAGTTGTCCGTAGTCACAATGGGGAGGGCACTAGCAGCATATCTCAGGAAATAAAAGAAGGCAGGAGCAGCATATCTCAGGAAATAAAAGACTTCCAGTGGCTATAAATACTTGATGGGAGATGAGATGTGTCTTACCTTCATCAAATACCAGTGTGTGCAGTTGGATACCACGGTCATCACTGTATATATCAGCAATTGGCTGGGCATACCCTAATGGCAATGTCACCTTTTGCAGGTTTGCATAGTCCTCTGCAGGATCTCGAGGGGGGTTTTGAGATTCAAGAGGCAAAAAAATGCACCTGAGGAAAACATTTGATCAAACAATTGGACAAAGAATGAAATAATCAAGTTGAAGTTATGTAGAGCCACACATATTAATATGACCCTAATTAATGAATGAAGGGAAAAAGAGAGGAAGATTTGCAAATACCAGTGTACCAGATTATAAATTATGGAAATTTCGGCACAAATAATAGAATGTAGCATTTGTAGGACCTCAAAAAAATAATAGAAATAAAGCAGACGCTATTAAACCTTACTAAAATTAGATGTAATAGAATTTTTTGACACAATCGTTGAGGTGCATCAATGGAATCTATCTTCAATTGCTAGAACCTCTTTTCTGTACACAGAGCTTTAAGCCAAAACCACTATGAATAAATATGCAGTGATAATGAAAAAGGAGGAATTATCCTTACTTGCATCACCAATACCACATGAACATTGCCCGTTATCGCACTTTGTTCTTCTCAGGACCTGCTCAGATATCAAAGGGACACTAGTTAACTACACTCTTACTGCCATCAAATTAGTTAGATACAGTCAAGAGACTAACCAAATATGTTGGACCTCAAGGGGAACATGTTCAGTGACCCCCTTGATTTTAGGTCCTTAAGCTGCCATAGTTTGCTTGGCTTGTCAATTTTTAGTGCGGAATCACTTGGTTCTCCCACCACAGAAATGGATCTTTGCTGGATCTTCTCATGGTAGATAGCCGGAGGCGAGAGCTTTAGCTGAGGCAGAGTTTCTGTCCTAAGGAATTTACCATTCTTCTGGAGATTATTGAGAATTTCAAACTACAAAAGAGTTCAACAGGCTCATCTTTTAAAATTATGAAACTGAGCATTAACTAATTTCATCAATAAATCTAAGTACCCGAGACATTTGCTGAAGGCCAAAAGGTTTCTCCAAAACTTCTGATTCATGAACATGTTGAACACTAAAGATGGACTCTGATGGTTGGGAGCTAGTATTAGAGCCTTTTACTAGACCATTCTCCAGGAAAAATGATTTGTTTCGTGGACGGGGATTTTTTTTTGGTAGGCAAATTGGGCATCTAACTGACTCACTTTTTTTGCTTTCCTCGAATTCACATTGCAGATGGGTTGTATGACCACAGCTGAAAACTCTAATTCCAGAAGTTGAACCTTTGGTAAATGTGCATCCGCAAATGCAGCAAATGAAATCTTGAGGGGCATAAGCATGAGAGGCACCTTTTTTCAGCAAGCTTAAGCTATAAAAGGTATCATCCTCAATTAATGATTTAGCTGTTCCCTGGAAAAGTCAAAAGCAGGAGACGTACATCAAGAATTTGTCTTCATGAGCAACAATGAAACAAAACAAATTACTCAACACTCTTCCCAGTCAAATCTTTACAGTGAATAATACATAATACGCATAAGCAATAACGAAATGGTTGGGTGACACATGTCGCACAGAAGTGCACTATAACATGGGAATGCAAATCATCAGTCTGATATAGCAAAAGAATGTTGATTAATACCTTATGTTTAATTCTTAAATAAAGAGGAAGGAAAATTTATGTTCTGTAGTTAAAGGTGGTGTTAGCAACAATGGATGCAGTACCGTGTTCTGAAACCCTTAGAAAACATATAGGAGACAGCATAAGTGGAATATTTAAGTTCCCAAGACACATACCAGAATTTTTCTCTCGTAACCATAAGTTCCAAGCATTTGCAAGATAGTCAACTTAAAATCACCAAATTCTTGATTGCCATTGTCAGAAAGAAGTTTGGCCATTATAACTAGAAGGGGCATATATCCAGCCATTCCTTCAATTAACTCTCCAACAAATTGTGAGAACAGCTTTCTCAAAATAGTTGCAGAAGTTTTATGAGAAATCTTCCATTTAGGCATGGGCTCTAAGACATTCATGTGATCTGGATTGCCATGATTTTGATTCAAAGAAGCTGCTTGGATGGCACAGAACCACTTCATTGGCTGAGAATAGCTGGAGGAAACTATATGTCAGGTAATAGTTCAACTTTAAGTATTAATTCAAGAGATTTAACAGAGTGATTGAGTTTATTAGTAAGTTCATACTATGCAGCTTGTGAGTCAAGTATGTCAGATAAATGTCTTGTTTACAGAAACTTTAAAGTTTAAACTCCTATAGAGCTGAGGGTGCAAATAGAATGCTTGCAAATAGTGTTAGAAAGATAAAAACATGCTGCCTTGTTAAACTGAATAACATTAAATCAGTTCAATATTGCAGAGCCATAATATTTCATATCCTTATCCCACAATACATCCTTGAATCGTTTCAAGAGAAGTGACTATTCCTAAATTACGATTGATCCTAATATATTTTTTCATATACAGGTTCAAGTATCCTGATTTTAGATTGCTAATCTTCTACCACCTGCTAGTGGTTGAAGGACTTTCAAAAATTGTGCTTATTCAAATTATGCTTCTACCCTAATTTAAAATCTTTGAACACTTGCAAGCTTAAATATTAAATAAGGCACTTCATAAAACTTCAAAAGAGGCAGAGAAACACAATGAAACCGGTGCTAGTTTTTTAATCATTGTCATAAACTATGGTATGACTAAAGTCTCAAAGGATCATCTGTCTAATTCAGCAGAACAAAAGACCTAACAAGAAAATATCATGAAGAAAATAAAAATTACACGTAAATAAATAAAAAACTTGGAAAATTTTCTGGATGTCAAGATATACATCTTGCTTGGAAAGATAACAAATATGTTAATTGCCACTGAAATGTTAATCATATCTTACAAGTCAAGCAACCGAAACCAAAGCGACTCAGATTCTGTAGTGTCTAAACGTCGAGTATTTCTTTGGCATAGGCTAATGGAAGCATGCAACACATCACTCACAGAGATAACCTGAACAAAGTAACAAAGACAAAATTTCACATATTAGACAGATTCTCAAGGTTCCTATAGCAAAAGTTCAGGTTCATAACCTCATTTAGGTTCATAATATCTTCAAACTGCCATAAAGAATCACTTGATGCCACGTCATAAATTTTCTTTTCCACAGCATCAACAAGCAAATCAATCTTTTCATTAAGCCCAGTCAACATAAGCATTAGAGCACTACCAACATCACCAACCCTTTCTAGTAAAAATGCAGCAGCATCAGTGACACCATATTCTTGACAAATATGAAGACACTGCTCAAGTCTATAATTGTCAAAGGTTTCTAGAAATTTCAAGACCGAGTTGCGCTCAAACTGGCATAAAAGCTACAGGGGAAGATAAAACAATGTGATATAATTGTATCAATAAAAGAAGATTAGATCATTAGCGAAATATATATAAAGAAATTAAGATATGTGCTTTATCAATTGACATTTCAATGAACAAAAAATAAGATTAGAGATATAATTGCCAGAACATCTATTATCTTTGAGAACACTCCAATATTGAGTACTTTGAGCATTTGCATGATGAAATATGATGTGTCTTTGTGAGATGTGAATTTTCTTACAACAAATTGTCATATCCACAAGGGAGGAAAGAAAAATGAAAGGAAGGATGGAGATATGACAAATTTCAAGGACATTCAGAGCATTAATATTTAATAATAAACCACAAAATAAGATTTAGTCAAAATTAGGAATTACTTCAGATGTAGACCAATATCAATTTTGTTGAACCTCAATGAAATTCCCATCATTGTCTTACATAATTTTAAGTTGCTCAGAAACCTATGGTGCATAAGAGCCATATAACCGATCACAATAAATTAGGACATGGACTATGCTGTTGTAATTGGTTGAGAAAGGTTATCTAACATGAGTCATTTTAACCACATTTAGGCCAAGAACTACTCCATTAATACAGTTGGAGAACAATATAGGTTGTAAAGAGACATAGGCTTTCAAGCTCATCGATATATGACTTATAAATCCATGGATGAAAATCCCATCAAGTCAGATCCTACAAACTAACTTATATGACACTCCAATCTTCTCATTTGATAATAGGACCTGAATTTGTTCTAACATCTCACCAGTTTACTAGACTGCTACTCTTGATTCAATGGATATGAAGTTTCAAGCAACGTTTCAGGGTACAATGGAGCCCTAATGGACTACAATACACAAATTCAGAACATTGTGCCATGCATATGGAACTACCTGTAGTCTATAGAAAATAGAAGAAACATGTGGCAACCTAGAAAGCGACTAATCATTCCATTAATTTGCAACAACAATATCATGCCGGCAACTGACAACCAAATAATTATAACCTCATCATTAATTCCTAGAAATATACATCATATTTGTAAAACAGACCTAAATAAAATTACATGGGATATAGCTGCTTTTTCATGCTTGTTGCAATAATTCAAGTCTTACCGATAAAAACAGTTCTGTCAGTTCATCATTTACTTGAATTGTGTTCTGTTGCAAAAGCTTTGGCAAACTTGCTAGTCTTTCAGCATATTCTTCAAGATTATTTGGTGTCTCCCTGATCTCGCCAAATGGTGGGTTTGAGAGACAAACTGTTTCAAGCACAGGAAATTTAAGATTTCCTGACAAATGGATTTCAAGGGTTGTTTTTAAGAAGAGGAACAGGCTTTGTGGATGAGAGCGCAATTCTGATAAGATATCTTGAGTTTCACTACTAAATTGATCAATAACCAAGAAGAACGCGCATTCTCTGTCACATTAAGAAAACATGTTTGGAACATAAACATGTAAATATGCATCACAAAAAGGAAAACATGCAGCTTGCTGTATATTGTTATTTAAAGGAATAAACAACGTTGGTATCACCCAAATATTTACCTGCATAGCTTGATAAGTTCTGGAATTCGAGAAATTACAGCCATCTTAAAAGAAACATTATTATTTTCCATCTGTAACATGATCTTGTTAATGAATGCAAAAGCATGGATTGGCTCATCTTGATCCTTCATGTAACTATCTAAAGCATCAACAAATTGACCTCTGATCTCATGTATTAAGCCACAAGCCTATTACATTAAAACCAAATCTCATTAATAGAACCAACCAAAAATTTGGTGGTGATAAAAGAAACAAATATTTTAACATATGAATGTCATCAACATACAGATCACCTGATAAAAATGGGCATCTACACATAGATGCATGACATCATCAGAATTCCAGTCCACCTGAGGGGCAACTTTAAGCAAAGTGAGCACCTGTTTCTCTGGTTGAGAAATTTCATACTTCATATTGGGATCATCTAATGTCTTATCCTGTGACGTCAAATGCCTAAGAATATGTTTTAGCACCTTTTCTGCAATAGTAGCTTGCTTATAGGAAACAAGAAATGCGATGAACTCAAGTATTTGACCCAAATCCTCCTTTGAAGGCCAAACTTCAGCACTGTCCTCTATTACAAATGATTTTATCACCACTGACTTCAAATCAAAAATATCTATTAGTGTGTTTGCAATACTCTGCACCATTGCATTTTGAACTTTTATGCGATGAAAATCCTCTTCCTTTCCGTCTTCAACATTACTCTCGACTTTATAATGCACAGAATCAACTATCTGAGTGCACCCCTCTTCTAAAAAAGCACATCGTATGACTTCAAGGGTTGCTTCAGTATCCAACCAAAGGAGATAACATAGATTTGGGCAAATTCCACAGGATGCCTTGATGCTTTTGAAGACTGGAGAGGTTAATGATTTTGAGTCCTCCAACAAAAAATTTAATAATTCTTCTCTCACTGATTGCAAACGTTGAGATGATATTGTACCATGACCTACAACCAAATTTCTATTTATTAATGACGAATGACATTATTGTAGCAAAGGTGATTATACTCATCCTAGGCACCCCCCTCATAACCTGTCCCAGGTTATGTAGCAAGTTTGTCACCCTCTAGCCAACTGGGCATCCCATGGGGACATGACGAATGACATTATTGAACATTACAAAGCTGTGTTTACTAGCAATAGAAAAGGAAGCAAGAAAATTATAGAAAGAACAAGTCCAAGAAGATTACACATTAGATAATTAGATAACATATTTATATAGCAATACAAAATCACAAAAGAATGATATTGGTGTATAATGTTTGTTCAAGAAAGAAGTGATGTAACAGACTAATGGAAGAGATAGGCAAGGACATTCAACTATTTAATGGAATTTAGTACTAGCAAGTCAAGCTGAAAATATTAAATTTTAATTTATCTTTTGAAAAATGGATGATTTGACTGAGATCAGATAAGATAAAAAGTTGAAAATTGTAGAACTTGGATTGGAGAAATGAAACAGGTAAAATACTAGATCAAGCAGACTCTATAATTATTCATAATGGTAAAACCTTTGATCTCGTTTATCTTTCAGACATGACAAAAAAATGGAACCTCAACAAGAAAAAGTACACTATAAATTATTCCAACTCGAGAAGACTTTCAGGCAATTGCTAGTCTAGTTTATGAAATGATAAGTGAATCTGGTTATTTGTCAGATTTTACTCGCAATGAACACTCAAAATGTGAGCAGCTAGGTTCACACGGTTCACAGATTGCTTCAAGGCACAGATATAGTCTTAAAGATCAAGCCTTCTATATGTTTTCCCCCCAAATGTTCACAATATGCAGGTTCTAGTCATGGTTCTGATAAACCAAATATGTTAGGGGTGAGCAAAAATTCGATTAAACAGAACAAACTGACCGAACCAACCGAATTTTAAAATTCAGTTTGGTTTATTCGGAATTTCAGTTTTTTTCCCTAAAAAATCAGTTAATTCGATTCGGGTCGATTTTAAAGTTTCTTATTCGGTTAAACCGAATAGACCCAATAAATCAAAATTTTGACTGAATCAAATTTGTAGACCCTAATTTTTACACCAAAACCAAATTTTGTTAAATAGAACTGAATTTTTAGACCGTAATTAGAAAATTTTGGTTAATTCGGTCGAAAACCAAATTAACCGATATTTTATTGGTTCGGTTGTTCGCTTTTTTAAAATCGGTTGGTTTGGTTTATTTGAAAAAAAAAATTGGTTCAGTTAATTCGGTTCAGTTTTAACCCAATGCTAACCCCTAATGTGGTGGTATATATGTGCATGGATATGTAGCTCGTATTGAAAATCAAATAAAATTTACACAAACAAGTAAATAAATAAAAGTTCAACAATATGCAATATGTTAGTTTGTCCTACAATCATATCAGAGAACGAGTAAAAGCATACCGGGGGGGAATGCTAAACCCTGAAAACAATACTTTAGATAAACAAGCATCCGGTACCTGCTTAAATGGATAGTATAGGCTATTAATTACCATGTAAAAATAAAGAACTTGTTTATAGAATGGTGTTGTTAATAGAAAACAAGTATAAGATACTTTAATATTGACAAATCAATAACAATAATAAATTGATGAATCTTCAGGTTTTCTCGTGTAAAAATGACTAATACACATGGATGTATGCACCAAAACTGTAATTTATAATTGTTATAATGCCATATTGCCATGTATCAGCAAGCCAAACATCTTAATCATAGACCATAACACAAGCAAAAGAATGTTGCTTCATTTATTCATTTCAGCAACTAAAGCAAACAATCCAACATAAATAATAAGTAAATTAATAACTTGATGAATTTAACAAAACTTTGATGTTTTATCACTGAAGTTAAATAAGTTTTATTGAGCCAAGGGCAACTCAACTATTCTTGGTTTTCATTTGAAGATTCAAAATTTTGAAGGATTAAGACAAATTGAATAAATTAAAGAATACATACTAATTTGGGCGTCAAAGCAAAACAGTAAAAGAAAACAATATAGAAAATCCAAAATCCCACAATATATCCTCAAAGTGATAAGATGTGTATTATATGTTATTGCCAAACTTGGATGAAGCCCGCCACCCACAATGGAAGTAGGGAGCGGGTGTTGTTACATACAGTTATGATCTCATTAACCGTGCATATTCTGTGCAATTGGCCACAACTAATGGTGATAATGATGCAATTTATTTGAGGATGACAAGCTGAAGGTAGGCATTTCTATCACCACAGAATATGGTAGCTTAGAAAATTGTGGAAAGCAAGTATTTTTGTTACTCTTTATGTTTTCATTTTAAAATTGTTTTCTACTGATTTTGATTTATGTGAAATAGAAAACAAATTTATCTGCAGGATCCCAAGCCTAAAAAGGTTCCTCCAAACAACATAAAATGATACTCAAATCTCAATCATGTTCCTCATATTGTGTTACAAACTTCAAAGAAACATGGTAGAGAAACCAAATGCATGAAGGCTGCAGAATTTCAGATATATTGACCAAACAAAAGTAGGGCATACCCAATAGAAGCAGCATCTGTTCTTGAACTATCTTTTACAACACATATAAGTTCCTCTAATGGTGTCCTGTAGTCATCTAAACCTCGATTGAAAAGATATATCAGTGCACCATAAAGACCATGTTCACGACATAATCTTACAACCTGCATGATGAAAATATTGGAATAGCCTCAAATCTCAAATCAAAATAAAGAATATACAGAATATGCCTCAGTGCAAATTACTAGATATTAGAGAAAAAAACCAAATAGAAGTTTTTCCAAACTAATCAAATTAGATTACCTGATTAAAGTCCAGAGAAGAAATATTCATGTGAAGGACGCATTGTTCAACACGTTGCAACCATCCTCTGCTACTATAGTGCTCTACTAGAGCTTGCATGATCTGTAAGTTTGTTCAAGAAAAACAAAAGAATTTAATGGTAAACAACTATGAAAGGATGTAATCAATCCTATATTGGTGGGAAATGCAAGAATCACCTCTGGTGGTAAAGATCCAAGCATGTCTTTCAAAATGTATGGTTCCAAGATCTCCAAAAATGTGCCTGTCATAACAATAGTACATGTGCATAACAAGAACAAGCTTGAGACATTAGTATTTATCAAAATTTTATATTTGGAAACCTGCTGATTTTATCTAAAGGATATATAATTGAATGATAGAGCACAATAGACTAAATTGGAAACTCTATTAAGAAAAATTGAATTTATTAGAGTGAAAAATATAAAAGATAGATGGACTAAAGAAAACACTAGTCAATGTAATAAACAATTACTCAATTGATTCAAATTGATAAATATTGTCAAGCATAAGCTCAATAAGATTCATGTGTTCCCAAATAGTTGGGACTGCCACATGATGATGATAATGAGTTGGCATCCCTAGACGATAAAGAAACTAATATTTTGTTTTTTTTTTTTAATTTTGAGTAAACCATGTTGATGATGACAATGAGTTTTGACATAGCTAGTAGATAGGGTAATTAAATACCACTCTAGTTATGTTATATCTCCAAGTCAGTCCAGTTTAGAAATTACGAACAAATAAGGGAATTTTAAAAGGTTTAGATAAGTGAAAGATCATCAACTTGGGCTCAAGTATATTGGTTAGTTGTTCAAGCCACAAATTTGAGATTCATATTGCAAAACGTAAGGTTCAACTAAGATTGTAAAAGGATTAAAAATCATTCTTTATTTAGAAATATTTTTGCACCCTTGCTAGTTTTTTTACACCCTTACTAGTGGCAAAAGGCGAATACGCTTGCCCCCAACGCCCCCGCCAATCTGTCCAGGGCCAACACGAAGGAAGTAAATTACGGATGACTACTAGCCATAAGTGCAAATGGTCAAAACATGGGGGAGGTATATGCTCGGGCGCGCCGAGATTCGACCTCTAGACCTCATGTGGCAAGCTCCCATGTCTTAACCATCGCACCACCCCGAGGGGACTTTTTACACCCTTACTAGTGATCCTATGAAACATTGATCTTAATGATTTCCATGAGAATTAAATGCATTTATTAGTTTTTAAAAAAACAAGGAGCTCTAACGCAATATTCCACTCTACAAATGAAGTACATCAGGAAAATAAATAAATAAAGACCCATAAGAAGCTGAATTCTAACAGAAAAGAATATGAATCCTACATTACTTTAAGTAGTATAAGCATTACCTCCATGCTGAACAGCAACAAATTTAGTGAAGATACTATCAAATAAGATGTCAATCCTACTTATGTGTATGCAAAACTCCACAGCTACACCACCAACACGAGCATACTGATCCTCTATCTCTTTCTGAAGGGTACTGTCTGATGACTTTATATCTTCCACTAGACCGGCTTTTTCAATTTGGTTGCAAAATGCAACTGAGATATATGAGAAAACTTCATCTACGTATGATAAAATCAACTCCACGAGAAATGGCATTATAACCTCCCTTATAGCATCAACTGCTCTTGGAAGATCAATTACACCCTGGGCATGGCCATCATAAAGCCTCATTGACATATCAAGTGCACCCATCCAATCACCTGCTCTCTGCAGTACTTGAATCCTCTCTCTCCAAGGAAGTAGACGTGAAACTATAAGATGCATTGGCCCTAATATGTACACTGTAGCTCCTCTTACTGCTATAGAATTGTGAAAACCCTTCTCTGGATTTCCAAAGGTGTTGGAAAAAAATGTGTTATAAGTTATTACATCATCAATTCCCAATCCGCTTACAATAAAACTTGTACGATGAATCTCATTTCCATCTTTTGTAAACAAGCAAAGTTGTCCTCTAAGTGTAACAACCACTAGCATCTACAAAAAGCCAACAAAATAAACAAATTTTATTTGCCACAGAATGAATGAACCCAAAACAATCATGGATGGTGGAGATATAAAAGTACCTTATCATCTAACCAAGCAATGCCTATGGCAGCACTATCAAGGTTCCACTCCCTGTATTTTTTCATCTCTGATTTTACCAACTGGGCCACTTGGACATTTCGGTCCCATGCAATTGCAAGCCATGAAACTTTATCAGAAGAATCTGCAGATTGGAACATTATTCTCATAAGAACAATGAGAATTCATGCATATATAGGTACAAATTTGACCAGGAAACTTTAAAGCCACACCTAGTGATGAGTCATCTGCCAATGTCCATTTCCATGCAGCATAAGGCATGGACCCTTCACGAACACCCTCTGGTCTAGGAAATTTATCGAACACCTCTACATTCGGACTTAGTCTTACCTGAAATGATCAGTGATACAATGTGTACAAAATATCAGTATTTATACTTAATTCAAGATAAACTGCAAGAATAATACTGTCTTTTCTCTATCTATATGAATGTTCCGTACCACCAAAGCATTTTGATGGGTGACAAATATGACCACACCTTCTTCCACCACTGGAGAACCTTCATTGAAGAGCTTCCATCCACTCTCCCCTCCAACTACACCTCCAACAACACCTCCAACCATGCTGCTAAGTCCATTGGAGGATGCTGATGAATGAACTTGAGAAGGTGCAGAGACAAATCCATGCATATCATACAATTGAAGGGGGGAAGCACACAACACTGTTCCAGTTTTTTGGCCATCAAGTAGACACTGTTGGAAGGATTTAAAAAGAGATGAGGACAAATAAAAAGAGATTCTAAAATAGATGAGTATCAAGAACTTTTCAATTACTTGTGTCTTGATAGAGAAACGATTGAGCAGAGGAACAACAGAAGCTGTATGTAATAAAACAAGCCCCCTAGAATCACCAGTAACAGCTTTAAACTGGCGAGTGACTTGTGGATCTTGTCCTAAAAACAGTGTATGGACGACGGGTGCTGCATGCTCTCCAGTGATAACTTTTGCAGCTATTGCTTTCTGTACATCCCAAATTGTTAAATGACCATTACCATATCCAGCAAGTAGTAAATCACCTTGCTGATTAAAGCACATTGATGTTACAGCTGTCTGAGTTTTCTCAGCATGAGAACCAAACGTTAGCATCTGCAAGACAAATATGCTTTAGAACCAATAAGTTTTTCTACATTGTCATGCACTTTAAGGTGCACAGGTCTGTATGGCATTGATACTAGGCACTCCTCCAAGCAAAGTAAAACACTGGAAATTTTATAGAACAAGATAATTATCAAAGAACTAGGTCATAACATAACATAACATAACAAATGAACAAATATAAAATCTATCACAGCCTGCTTGGACGAAAGAACTGATCCATTCACTTATGAGATCCAACCACTGACCCAAAATTTAAAGCCAAGTTCATTTAACAGCAGCTAGATCCTCTATGTTTATAAAGACTCTCTATTAGCCAACAACTCACCATGTAGTACTGAATTGGCCAAACTTGGCAACTATCAAATAATAATATTCCCATAAACATGCAAAAGTAAGTCAGGTATATTTTTTGATACTGAATGTATCATCAACCTACTTCCAATGATTAGATAAGAGACACTAAAATTTTCTTGAACTAAAACTG
>JBAMIE010173374.1:0-14640 GCA_037177295.1 Kaempferia parviflora | reverse complement strand
GTTTCCCCCCTTTCTTCCATCTTTTGGCCCCTAGGCTTGGGGAAGGATTCTCTCCCTTGGGGGAACCCAAAATATCCACCAAGAAGGCTTCTCCGGCGATCTTTCCATCATTCCGGAGTAAGGAGATCAATCAAGAAGGCCTACGCTACATCGATAAGCATTCTCTTCTTTCTCACATTCTTGAATTCATTGTGGATTGCTTAGATCTAATATTTTCTTGATTGTAAACTCCATGCTTATTGTCATGTTCTATGTGTGTTATGCCTTTTATATGTTTGATTAAATGTGTGAATGGTGTAAATATGTAGATATGAGGGATTTTGTCTCTATGTTAAGGTTGCTACTAGGTTGAAAAATCGGAGGATCCATAGTGACAATGGAGACCCATTCAACCAGACATATTGTGCCCTCAGTGACAGAGGTGCATCGACACTTACCCACTCTCTGGAGTCAAAAGATCTTAACATAAGGATTAATCCTTGTTAGGGTATTCTAATTGAAGTTAACACTTCGGTGTTAGTGTTAGGAAATGACTTGTGTAATATAGGGATTGTATGACCGGGGAGCCCTAGTGACAAGGATAATCCTTTAACCAGACTTTCTATATTACATCTTCTATTTTGTAGCATTGAACACCGGTCACTTAGTTAGAATCCATACAACTGTGAGCATGGAGTTGAGGAATATGAACAATATATAGGGGCATTAACTAACATCATAATAAAACTGAAATCCTAGCATCTATCCATTCACCCTCCAACTCACCTTCTCTCTTCTCTTCCTCTTCCTTTCCTTCTCTCCTTCTTTTAATTTCTTAGCTTTCAAGCACTCGAACAATCCTTCATTTGTCTAGATAACTCGTTGTGCAAAGTCAACTAGTGTTTAATTAACCGTCCATGTAGATACGATATCTTTTATATTACTTCGATATTATCATATACTTATGGATGTATCAGATATGAAAACATGACTACTATACAGTTATATCAATTATATATTATAGTTGCTATAACACGCTCCAAGTTTAAAATTTAAATAAAAAATATAAGAAAAAGATAATAATAAGAAAAATAATTGTATCATTTTACTGAGGCATGAACGCCCTTTAAAGTGAACACAATTTAAATATTTTTACCCCATATAATGTTTTATAAGAAAATAATTAAGCATTATTGAGACTGAAATCTAAATTATTTTAAAAATATAATTTAAATACATTTAATTTGTATTTTAACTATGTGACAAATTTATTGGATATTAGATGTAATACACCATAATTTGTTAACGCTCTTTTCGCCTATTTACGTTCCCACGTTATTCTGCTTCGATCCCCTTTCCATCGCCGCCGCCTCAGAGCTCGCGACGCCATGTCTTCTGCCCCGCCGCAGCGCTCCCAAGGATCGAGAGCGCCGTATCGTTATCAGAAGAAGTTCGTCCCCAGAAACAATTCCCCCTCCTCCACCACCGCCGCCTCCTCCTCCTCCTCCTTATCTTCATCAACAAATCCATCGATTTCCACTGGCGGCAACCTTCCTCCATCCCTCACCACCGCCCTGAGGGATTCGTTGTCTTCATCCTCAGGATCTAGATCTAAGGAGAAGCGCGGCGATGGAGGCAACTTCATCGCCTACTTGCCCCACGATGAGGCCGTCGCTTGCGGCCTCAGCGCTGACGCCGGCGGGCTGGACGCGGTCGAGTCGCAGATGGTCGTTGATCACCTTAACGACGAACTATCCAGGATACTTAAGATGAGACCTAAGGATTTCTGGAGAGAAGGTTGGGATCCTGGTTCCCGGAAGCTTAGTCGCTTTATCTTCCAAAATGGGATATTGTGTCCATTAGTCCTTTAGTTAAAACCCTCATGCCGATTCCATATTCTGTTTTGTAAACATGTTGCTTGCTTTTCAGTGGCGAGGAATGATGAGTTGCTTGAGTTTTTGGATAGTTATCTGCAATTTCGGAATAGATGGTATGATTTTCCACATCGAGGAGCAAGGGGAGTTGTTGCAGGGGTCATCGTCAGAGAGCTTGAGCTATGTCGGCGAGTTTTTATGATTCTCTATAGAATGTAAGCTCTCTATTAGTGATTTGTCATACCTTTTGGGGGTTCTCCTGACTTTTATTTGCTGTTCTTATTGTTATTTATGACACTTCGATAATGACCAATGTAAGAACCTTAGGCAGACATTTGATGATAAACATTTTTACAGGTCTTCCAACAAAGATCCCGGGGCGCACCCAAATGATTGTCTCAGCATGAAAGAGCACACAGGTTGCATAGCTTTTCCATGGTAACATAATTTTAAAGAATGATGAACTTCCTTCATCCACTCTTCCTTGTATAGCTCTCTTGCAGGAAAAGAATCTGCTTGATTTGCCAAAACTATTAGAAATTTGTGCTATTTATGGACATGAAAATGAAGAGTTAACCAAGTCCCTGGTATGGTCCCTTGCATCTGCCCAGATGTGTTCATCATTATTTTTTTCTTATTTACTTACTTTTCTCTTAGATGGATGACCAAATTTTGTTGGAAAATAAAATTATGGTTCCTGAAAAGGCACTATAAGAAATCCCGTACAATTTTGTATTAAAATTTTAATTTTCTGAAAAGGAATTCAAATTTACTTTTAGTTTCTTAGGTTGTCTAAATGTATTTCTCATTTTGTAGTATACGTTTGTATCTATTTGAGGAATAAATAAAATTTCAAACATAGAAATGCAGTGGTGGGAATCATGCAAGGAAGTGAGGCATTGCCTAGAGTATTTACTTCTATACATTTTATGCAAATTTCTTTCCTATTAATGTCTGTAAATGAAAAACCCATTCCTTTGGTAGTTACCTAAAAAACATCAGTCTGGAAAAATTCTACAATTCGATTCATTAAATGCTGCAAGTCTGCCACATGGTTACCTGCTCGGCTATGCTCTGGGGGTACAATTCGATTCATTAAAGCACCTTAAGTTGATTGTCAAAGATGATGATGGTTTGTTTATGGCTTTGTGGCATTTATAACAGAAAGTGTTATATTAACAGACTCAATGTTTTGTTATATTTATTGTTCCTGGTTTATTTTTCTTCATCGAACATTTGCTCTCAGGTTGTCAATGCAATAAAGACCCAGCCGAAGCTTCTTAACAAAATCGATGAAGTGGTCTCTCATTTCCTGAATATAGTGCAAACTATGCATGAACGATGCAGCTCTTCTTTAGAGGTTTTATTTCTCAATCTTGGAAGTATTATTTTTTAGAAAAAAATCTAAAAAGTTTTCTTTTGTTGTGATCTATATAAATGGAGTCTTCTTCAGTTTCTATTCATATATCTATTATCCATCTAAAGGGTTGCCCTTGAAATTTTTTCCATGGTTAACTCGGTATAGTCTGAGTCAACTTTTAACTTTATGGATTAACTGTGACCAATAACTTATTTTAGTTAAACATTACAAAGATCTCGACTTTCTTTCTTGTTTCATAGATTAAGAAGCTCATGTAGTTCGTTGACTAAGATATGATTGGTAGTTGAAGAGTTTTATTGCCATTTCTCAGATTTCAAATGTTTTTGGAGAATATTGCCAAAATTTAGAGTTAACTTTATTACAATGAATCTGGAAATCTTCTAATCTTCTTTTGTTTGTGTTTCAACAAAGCATGAAAAAAACATTTGTTTGATGTGGCTCTTAGGTATTGTTTTCATCTGGAGGACAAGAAATTCATGGATGTGGTCAACTGTATAAGGATTTTTTGGAGGCAAGTCACTTTTCGTTTGCGTTTTCCTTTTATTTTTTTGCAACATGTATATGTTACCATCTTAAGTTAAGCAATCTATGATTTTTTAAGTATTTGATCTATCTTCAGGTAATGGATTTTGTGAATGATGCTATCATGACGCTAGATGCATTTGCCGCTACATATGCACCTGCTAGTTTGCACTTCTCTCTACTTGAGATGAGGTGTCTGCTTTCTGCTATCATGTGAAATAGACATTGTGATTTTTTCTCTCTGAATTTTGTAATGTTATTTGATTTTGCAGTCATGGGGGTGGAGATATGCTCAAAACTCTAGCAAGGCTGCATGATTCATTACTGCCATGTTTGCAGAAAGGTTTTAAAATTATATCTAGATCAAAGTCCGATATGGCATCAAATTCCAATGATACGGTCACTGATACACTTGTCAGCCTAAGAATGTTGTCAGGAAGAATTGTTAATTTTGGTTGGAAATTGCTCGACTATTGCTATTTGAGTGAAACTCCAATAGAAGATAACCTTCAGGCCACTTCAAAAATGTTACCTGCGAATGTAGAGGATCCTGTAATAAGGGGCGACATTATTGTTCATACTATGAAAGAGATTAATGAGGAAATTTCTTATAATTTCTCTGAAAATCATGGTAATGAAAGATTTCTCCAGAAACTTGAAAAGGAGTTCAAGATTTTGAACCACATTAACAACCTTCAAAGGAATGGTAAGTTAATCTTACTTTCTGATTGTTATTGTGATTTGTCTAGTAATTCTATAACTTTGATATTCCATTCTGTATGCTATTTGACCTCCATCTTCTTTATGCTGGATTTATTTCATGTTACTGAAAAAACAGTTGCTTCTTTTCTTTTTTCATCTTGCTTGTGCCTGTAATTCTGTTGATGAACATTTCAGATTTTCATTGAAAATGCATTAGAATGCTTTCTCAATATGACCTGGTTGTATTGAATGATCATCCAATTGCATTCCAAACTCATAAACTCAAGTGCTGAATTCTGAAAGGACTTTTTCTGTGACATAAAGATCATAGTTGTGGCTTACATCATAATTTAGCAAATGAATTTCAGAGCCTAATTGCTTTGCTGGTATTCACGCTCTTTCAGATTCTAGCGAATCATATGCCCAAATTGTTGGTTTGTTTGAAACTCATATTTCTTAGGTTATTATCAGATTAAATCTAACTAACTAATTGACAAAGTTTGTCAGTTACTTGAGATTTTGATATGCTTTTGGTACTTTGACGACCTGGTCAGTCGCATACTGTGCTTGATTGGTCAATATTAATTTCTCTTCTATGATTGTGGTCTGACATAAACTTGGTTATTGCTGGTATTGGAGAGCAATATTCTTATGTTTGACTCCTGTTTAGCCTCTAGAACCACTCTTTTAGGTAGTGGAATCATTAGGTAGATTTGGTAGAGTTTGGTTAATTTCCCTGCGTTGGTCATCCACTTGTGCAAGAATATATATATGACATCAACGTTGAGGAATTGAGCCTACGTAACTGGCTGCATTAGGTTTAGAAACAGGATTTTAGCTAATGATGATACGTCTATAATTTTGATGTGATTGTGTGTTGTTTTTGTTGTCTGATTATCTATTTTCTACTTTGTTTACAGGATGGTTATATATGGACGAGGAACAATTTCAGTATTTAATTAATATTGCAACCCCACTAAATACAAAGGCCTGGGAGAGAGAATCTACGATCCTTGCCCCTTCAGTCGATGGAAAAGTACAGACCGATGAGACTGTAATTGCTGAGTCTAAAATTAGTCAAATCAAAGACCTCTTTCCGGAATATGGTAGAGGATTTCTATCTGCCTGTCTTGAAGTTTATAACCAGAATCCTGAAGAAGTGATCCAGAGAATACTAGAAGGAACCCTTCATGAAGATCTATTATCTTTGGATACTTCATTAGAACAAATTCCATCAAGGAAACAAGCATCTGGAAGGAATGACAAAGGGAAAGGTTTATTAATAGAACCTGAACCAAAGGGTAGCATCCCATCTAGTATGGGTTCCATGTCGATGAGTAAAGTTGAAGATGGACCTACGTCTTCTTCCTTCACATCTTCAGCTGGGCGATACACTAGAAAGACTGATATTGATGTGGCTGATTCTGCTATTCTTGATTCTAAAACTACCAAAGATGCAGCAAAGACTGCAGCGCTTGCAGCAGAGTATGAATACGAAGATGAATATGACGATTCATTCGATGATTTAGGTCTGAGTATAGTCGAATCGGTAACTGAGGAGACAGATTACTTAACCGAGAGAGTTAAGCCTATTCCAGGAATGTCCACTGGCTCAGAGATAGAAACTTCATCAAATTCTAACTCAAAATGGAATTCAAAGAAGACACAATTTTATGTCAAGGATGGGAAGAACTATAGCTACAAGGTTTCAGGTTCAGTTGCTGTTTTAAATGCTCAAGATGCAGCTCTTGTGAATGAAGCCCAGAAAGAGATGATCCATGGTCTGGGTCGTGGTGGAAATTTACCAATAGGAGCTGTTAGGAGATTGTTGGATGCCGAGGAGAAGGATAATCAGATATCTGATCCTGCAGGAGATTCAGGTAGAGGGAACTCATCTCAGCGAGGAAGAGGAAGGAGAGGAGGTGGGAATCACCACAGAAAGGATAGAGCAATAAGGAAGCATTTATCAGGGATGACTGGACATTAGACATATCTATTTTGTTTAGATGCTCAGAACATATATTGTCGCCCAAATTGTATATAGATAATCCTTTCATTATGGAACATGTCAAGCCTGAATGTGTTCGTTTGGTCAGCTGCAATGGCGACTTCAGTTTTGGTAATGCAGACAACGATAAGTTAGCACTAAACTTTTGCGAGGTAAAGTGTTTTTTCGATAACCCATTTTATATTTTCTCTCATTCTCAATTCTCATGTTGACAGAACTTCCTTCCTCTAGGTCGGATCAATCGCACAAAACAACACTTTTGGCACAATTGATGAAAGGTGCAGTCAATAGGTAGTGGAATGCATGTTATAAATTCATGTTTTATGTATTAATCAAGATATTCGCATCTGAGCTATTAACTTAATGTTATGCCGCTTAATGATTGACATTTGCAATCTCACTTTAATAAAGGGTTTCATTTTGTTACTTCTGGTGCATGAATAAGTGCTAACGTTATCTATTCGACTTGTTCAAAATGAGATGTTTCACTAATTAAATTTCAGTTTAAATATGTCGATAAGTTTAGTGGTTTTTTGAATAAATAACTGGTCCTTTTGCACTGACGATATCTATTGTCTGGAATAACTAGACAAGCATATCCATTTTTCTTGGGTATATATATATATATATATTTTAAAAAGTGACTGTTTGCCTCTCCTTACAACATAAGAAAGATATTAGAAGTTCAGAATTACAGAAACAAAATTAAAATGATTTTATTTCGAGTTAATGGAAATTCAGAATTTTTATAAAATTATTAGTATAATAAACACATAAGAAATGGGAAAATGCTTCTCGATAATAATCAAAATAGAAATACCATAAATTTTAACTTGAATTTTCCAGAGGATAAAATAAATTATGAAAATGAAGTGCTGTGCTCCTAAATGGGCCCGTGATGGGCCGCGCACGAATTTGGCATCCGGATCGTGCTCCATCCTGGTGTTTTAAAATTGTCAATCTCAGAAATCGGTCTCTGACGCGTGATTCCTTCTCTCTCTCCATCTCAATTCAGTCTCAGTCGCCGCCATGAGAGGTCCGGGTCTCTTCTCCGATATCGGCAAGAAGGCCAAGGGTATGCTCCGATCCAACCTTTGATGGCTTCTCTCGATTCTTTGTCAAGCTTCTAAGATGGAGTCGATTTTGCGTTGTTTCTACTATTTTTTCTCGCTTTGATTCCGTTGTTGGGAATGTAGATCTGCTGAATAGGGACTACACCTACGATCCGAAGCTGACCATCTCCACTTACAGTTCTTCCGGAGTGGTAAGCCTCTCCCTGACAGCTGATTTCTCACCTTGGATTATCTTTCCTAATCCCTATTTATTTTTTTTCCTGGGATTGTCGGGGTGAAAAATCGTTGATTCAGTTGTTGTTTTGTGTCTGTCAGAGGGAGAGATCTTGATTCTTGAGAATATTTTATTCGAAAAGAAAGAGTGATGCAGAAAGGTGGGATGGGAGAAGGGTTTATGGTTTTTATCTAGGGATCAGCACGGGGGACAGCTTGGCCTCTCCTACCTTTAAAACTTAATGTTGTTAAGTTGTGATCTATAAAATACAATGGTTGTAGGATCATATGAAACAAGATATGTGTATCTAAGTATGAATCTTCATGGTATTTAATTGTTCAAAAAAGTATCAAAATAAATAAGAATATGCAAATGCTGCATTGCTTATTATAAGCACTCAACGTTCAAAAAAAAAAGTAGATCCGTTACCTTAGCGGCCCTCTAGTGTCGGCCCTACGGATATGGAGAGAGATAAATACAGGGCGCATAGTGGGTTAAACTCAAGGTCGTTAGTTCTTGTGCTACGCCTTGGGGGCAACACTCAACGTCCCAAAGTATTAATTCCACGTGGCCTAAACGTCGATAATTATTCTTTCACACAAAGTAGTTGCTATGTTTTAAAAGCATAGTTGTTAGAGTCACTTGATTCACGGTTCGCGTCTGGCCATATATGTTATGATTCAGCTGTGATAGAACTTCAACAAACTATGACAATTTGCCTCTTTTTGTTTGACTGAATATAAATCTTATTCTGTACTAGTTATAGTCATACAGAGAAAATTTTTAGAATATAAATTTGACCAATCAAAAGCAAACCTAGCAGATTAAGGCATTAGATTAAGCCTATAAGTTCAGAAATAAACTGGAGCCATAAGAGAAGAATGAAAGGATGAATCTTTTGTTAGGGATTGCTTCTTGAAACTGATTAAAAAAAAATCAAACCGAATGAAATAGTAAAATTTTTGTTTATGGTTAAGTTTCATTTAAAAAATCAGAAAGGAAAGGATTTCAATTTTGGTTTCAGTTTGAATTTAAAATAACAAAAGTATTCCTCTCTTCATCTAAATGGTCCTGGCCTTCCTCATGACAACCAAGGTGGGCCTGGCAATGATTTTCTAAGGTCAAAAACATTCAACAGTCTATTTCCCATTTTATTTGAATGATCATTGTAATGAATTAGCAATAATTTGCAAATGTAAGAACCAATATGTATTTCTATGATAAATATCAACTTGCTCATTGACAATATTATGCCACATATTCTCTTATATATTTTAGCGGTAGAGATATTGTCAATAGGGTTGGAAGCTTTTTAATCTATTTTATTATGTTGTCTGAAGCTTATCTTTACAGAAACTTTTGTCAAAACAATTCACGATGTTAACCTTAGTTTGGCAACCTTGTTAAAAATTACTGTATAAGCCGTGTCAACTCCTGACAGATTGTTCTGTGTTGGTGTTGGCTTTTGGAGCTTCAATTATTATGTCAAACATTCAATGTTGTTTAGTTTCTGTGGTACTTGATGAATTTTATGAAGGCATTTCTGCTTGATATGTTTACTAAGCAGAATCTATTAGCTAACTTTCTTGCTGAGAACATTTATTTCAAATCTTTTTCTGTTCCATTCAGACGATCTTGTTTCTTTTCTCTCCAAAATATGAGATCTAATACCCCAATCAATCTGGTGCATCTTCAATTTATGTACTGTCTTGGACATATATTATTTATTTATGTAACACCGCTTTGAGCACATCCTTCAAATATGTTATCAGTTAGCCATGCTAGTGTGCAACATTCTGCAGGGTAGTTTGAAATAATTTTTTTTCAGCTTAACAGCTAATTTCTTGTTTTCATCTTATACTAATTCGGTTGTCTCTTCTCATATTTGCAAGCTGATTGGTTTGTATTTCACTCTTAAAGAAGAATAATTTTTTCTAGATCTTCCAATGATGCATTTCTTGTTAAAATCATGACAATGGGTTCCATAACTTGTAATGGTTACTTAGAGATTTAAGGTTCATAGTTGACCTAATTTCTAATTTTAGTTGCAGATCTTGCACAAAAAGTACAATCCGTATGCCTCAACTATTTGGAGTGTATTATATGCGTCTTATTCCTCACTATTTAGGGTCAGATTTAAAAATTCATTAAGCTCAACAAATATGCCTAAGATCCATGTTCACTAAGCTTGTAACATAGATTTATGCTGATTGACAATGTTTAACGCAGCCCTGCACATAGGATTGGCAGTTTTTGTATTTGCATCTCGTGCAATTTTTTTATTTCATTTTTTTATGCTCTATTGCTCGTTGCATTGCTTTATTTCCATTTGTTTTGACTAATTTTTCTTTATATACTTGTGATTCTTAATATCTGCTTGAATGTTATTTATATGGTATTTTAGCTGATAAAAGGTAAGAATTGACATGAATCCTGTTGACTTCGCTTGCTGAGGTCTGCAGAGATGACTTTGATATTTGGCCTAGCCTTTTACATTCTTCAAAATTTCCAGATGATCCTACATTATACCATGTGAATATTTTCTGAAAATATCACCTGTAAATGAATGCTTTACACTTGGCTTCATAAATCTTTGAGTAGTTTAAATTACGCATCAGCTTCTTTGTTATCTTTATTGGCTTCTTGTGGCAAAAAGAAATCTCCTAACTTGTTCTAAATGAAATTCAGGGGCTTACTGCTGCTGCAGTCAACAAAGGAGGAGTTTATACCTTTGATGTTGGCTCACAATACAAGTACAAGAATACACTTATTGATGCCAAATTCGATACGAACTCAAATGTGTTGTTTCTGTCCTTTGCCCTTGTTAAAAACCCATTATGAGCAATAAGTTAAGTGGCTATTTTTTTTTTTTAAATCAGATCTCAACAACACTTACTATCACAGACATTGTTCCATATACTAAGGCCATTGCGTCTTTCAAGATACCTGATTATAACTCTGGAAAGGTAAGTATTGTTCCTGCATTTCTTGAAATACATCATGGAAAATTTTATGGAGGATTTTTAACTTAGGATTTCAATATTTCTAGTTGGAGCTGCAATATCTCCACGATCACGCAAGCTTTGCTTCAGTAGTAGCTTTGAAGCAATCTCCGGTGGTCGAGCTTTCTGCGGCACTCGGTACCAAAGCGGCTGCATTTGGTGTAGAGGCTGGTTTTGACACCGCCTCAGGAAGCTTTGCCAAATATACTCTTGGGATTGGATTAACAAAGCCAGAATACCATGCTTCCATAGTTTTGTAAGTGCCCTTAACTTAACAACGTCAACTTCATGTATGGCATTCTCAAACAATTTATGGATATGGTGAATTTCTTGACCAGGGAGGACAAGTTAGATACTCTGAGAGCAGCATATGTCCATCATTTGGATGAGATGCAAAAGACCTCTGTGGTCGTGGAGATTGTGAGGCAATTCTCTGCTAACAAGAACATAGTTACAGTTGGAGGGCAATACGCACTGGATCCCCAAACACTTGCGAAGGCACGGGTCAACAACTCAGGCAAGCTTGCAGCCCTTCTGCAGCATGAAGTGAAGCCAAAATCATTTCTCACCCTCTCCGGTGAGTTCGACACCAAGGCTTTGGAAAATCCTCCTAAGTTTGGTTTGGCTCTTGCTCTCAAGCCGTGAATGCACTCGTTAGGTAGAGCTTCGTGCATAATTTTTTAGGGCTCCGACTATACGTTAAAATAAATCAATTCCAAAAACATTTCAGCGGCTTCCTAATATTTTTTTCAAGTTGTCGCCCGTTTACACGGCGAACCCTCTCTATTCTGAGTTGCTGAAATTTTCAATTTGTAATTTTTGCTGTCATCTATGTTCCAACTGACGTATGCTCAGTTGCCACCGAGTGCTACATCAATTTAATCCTGATGAACTCAGACTGCACCACCATCACCTTACGAGAATGATTGCTGCTGGGATTTTATTTATGTCGAGAGTTTACTCTTTGTTGGTTGGTAGTTGAGCTGCTATGTCTATTTAAGCTTGGCTTAACTTACCACGATCTAACTGATCATTAAAGTGACAAAATTTCACTCGCTTTATTTTCAATTAAAGAGTCGACACGTATCACGACATAATTCTATGAACTCTTCTCCGCTACCAATGTCAAGCTTCTCCTATGGATAATAAAGCAACTTCGAAACAACAGCAAGTTTCATCGAGTTAAATTGCAAAACTAAATCAGACTTCAAGAAAAAAAGTGCTGTTCTGGTAACCGATAAAGGGGAGAGTATCATCCACTTAAGCACCAACAAGATCGGCTTCACCTTCCATTGGCACATCGTCTGCCGGTCTCTCCAGTTTGACACCCACATCCTCCTTGTAATCACCATGAACCTACAAATCACAGCGGTTTTTGAGATTTGGGACATGTTTGCATTTTGCCTACACAGATATTGATACAGAGGGCTCAAAGAATTTGGAGTCCATAAAAGTACCTCCATGAGTTTTCCCAAATCAAACTTGGGGGCCTTCAGGATTTTAACTTTGCGGATGAAGACGTTTTGCAGTGGAAAAATGCTGGTTGTTGCTTTCTCAATCTCCTTACCTATAACCTCGGGGATAAACTTCTGTACCAAATCCTTCAGATCACATGATGTTGCTTGGTTAACCATGATTTCAGTCATTTTGCGACGAATCTGAGGAAAAATTGTTATTATGGATCTTCCACAACAATCTTTTTGGTTTAAAAGAGAAGTTGAATTGCAGTTTAATGAGCATACCTGTCTGATTTGGCTTGACTGAGCGTAGCAAGTGCGCTTCACCTGATTCGGACGTCTCTTCGTGAAGGCAATGCAGAACAACCGCAAGGTGTAGTTATCAGTGGTCTTCACATCAACATGGGCTTCAATAAGAGTTTGCCATTTTCGGACCAAGGATCGAAGCTTATCTGTTGTGAAATTCATTCCCTGGATAAAGGAAACAAGGTTAAATATCAAGAGTATAAAATTGATCATCTTGCAGGAGTACCAGAAACATACCCAGAAATTAGTCAGAACATTCTTCCCTTGAACATCCTCTGCACGAAGCCGGATCTTCCTGTATGCCTGGTCCTCATCATTCTGGAGGTCAGCTAAAGAAACCTCAAACACTCTGTGCTTGAGACCTTCAGAGGCAATCTGAAACAAAAAGAAAGACAAGTTGAAGAAAGTACAGGAGCCAGGAATGTAGACATCCTCATTGAGCAATTTGCATGTACTGGCACTTGTCAACAAGACAGAAATACAGTTTTGGATTAACCAGAAAAATTTATCACATATAATTTTTTTTGTTCTTGATACCTAGAAACAAAGTGATAACTGCGAACTCCCACCAATTGTTTAGTGAATCACAGAAAGTGTTCTACATGGAAAATAGTTGGTTAAGTGGATAAATTATGAATATTCACCACCATAACAACCAAACCTGTTACTCTTTCTAAAAAATTACATATTTTGGAATGACAATGGCAGGGATTGATTTGCTATTCAAAAGGATCTCTGGTGCATGATTGGCTTAGAAATAATTTTCTTCACCAACCCATTCAAAGGGAAGACATAAAATGCTAGTGTTAAGCTATGCAATATCATAATTTAAGAATAATCTGATGCAAGGAATTTAGCATTCAGGGGCAGGTGATTAAGATAATTGGAGCCACCTACCAACCAATGCCAAATTTTTGTCCCTGACTAAAATATTCTTTTCCAGTATGTGCACCAATTATCATGATAATGAATTTCTACAAGATAGCATTACAGCTTTCCCTTTCATTCATGGCCAACAATATGTTCACACCATCAACATATGTTTAATTTCTAAAATAAGAGAAGAATTTTGTTTATTTTTCTTTAAAAATATTCAAGTGAAATATTTCACCCATCCGAGGGAATTTCATGTAGAAAGGCATTCAATAAAGGGAAATCTGCCTTTCTTTTTGACTCAAATGAACCAAAAAAAAAATCTTCACTACAGAAAAAAAACTATTTCAGCTACTAAATAAACCACAGAGACAACTTGAGTACAGTAGCCTATAAGCCACAGATATCTTAAGGGAATACTACATAAAGAAGATTATAGTAGCATACCTTGGTTCCCTGAGTCCTCGAAACAAGGGTCTTCCCCACGTTTCTCACGCTGAAGACGGACGGAGCTTTAATGTCATACCAGTCCTTCTTAGCAAAAGGATCAACTCTGAAACACCAAATAGCTAGATCAAAAAGCAGGAAAGCTAACATCTTTAAGACTTACAAGGCACATATACCAAGGAAAACATAGAAACCATGAAAATGGAGTTAAAAAAATTACATCTTCTTCTTTCCTCCCTTCTTCCCCTTCGAGATCCTCTTGTTCTTCCTGCAAATGGACCAAAACAGAAACGAAGGTGAGAAACGAGATCAACGACATATAAAGTACGTGTAGTTGTGTCCGAATCCCACCCGACCGCCATGGCTGCAGCTCTTGATGCTGCGCTCGCTTTGCTCGGGCTTCGGCGCGTGGAAACGTGCGACGAGAGAGGCTGCCCTAGGTCTAAACTGATTGGTTATATAGTTCGAGAAATGGGCCATTTAGTTGCCCATTAAAGCAGGCCCAGTAGGCCCAATAACAGTGACGACGTTTTTTTGTTTGTTTGGAATTACCTTCTTCTTTATTTCCTCTATAAATAAACAGAAGAGAAACAAATACAGCTTTTTACCAAAAGGCACACCTAAAAATCCGTATTTACCAAAAGGCGTACCCTACTTTTAAATTTACCAAAAGGCGCATCTAAAACAGTAAAATTTTCAATTTACCCCTCCCACACAAATGACACACATATGGGCCTGATATTTGAAATATCAGGCCCAACGTGGAGCTGAAAATGGGCCTGATATTTGAAATATCAGGTCC
>JBAMIE010173349.1:0-14642 GCA_037177295.1 Kaempferia parviflora | reverse complement strand
TTGTTTGGGAACATTGTCAATGTATATATTTGATTTGCTGTTCTCTTTGTGTTTTTTTGTTATCTTGCTTTGTGTTTGGGAAGATCCATTTAATTTTTATGTTATGTTTAAAATATTCACATAAGGCAGGAGTTGATTCTTGTTTGTGTAGCAAGAACAAAGTGACCTTGTTAATTCCTACGAGTTGATGCATCATCAACATTCAGAATCCTTGTTTTATAACATTGTTCATGCTTATAATTGATTTATGGTTCTCTTATGTAATATTTGGTGCATTGCTTTGTATTACCGAAGCCCTTTTTATGCTACTTAGACTTGATTTACATGCAACTAAATTACTTCTAGTTTATGAAATTGATATTTTCTAGTAAATTTTGATATTATTATTTGTGATAACATAAAGCTTCTAGACTGCATTTAAATTTTATCCTATGCTTAGAGAAATTTGTATAAAAATTTGGTTATCATGGTAAATTACTACAAAAACCACTATTAAAGTTGGATATTAGTATTGAAGATGGGTTCATCAATGTCTGTATGTAATTCATGGATTACGTGTTCCTAGAGATAGAGAAGGTTCAATTTTTCTCTTTTGATATAGGATTTGATGATGATAAAAAAAATGTACGACTATCTTGACTTTTTGAATTTCAAAGTAATATTTTCTCATAGATACGCAGGTACCTACTCATATTTACTCTAGGAGCTTGGCCTGATATTGGTGTCATTAAATCAGAGCTTAGTGGTGCCCAAACTAGTTCAGAGGTAATGGGCTTTAGCTTCTACACTGGGTATGCTTTAACCACATTTGTTATTGCTGCATGGAGGAGGCATTTGATACTTATGGTCACAATTTTTTTTATTAATTTAATGGATAGTTAGGGTCTTGGCGAACTCTTTGGAAAAGAATGTTGGCATCACACTGAATAGGTACCGAGAAAAGTTTATTAGGATTTTAGCGAACTCTTTTGTTTTGCAACCTTGTTTGTGTATGCTTCTTCCTCGAGGTCTCGCCAAAAGGAAGCACATTGCAATATTGTACGGTTCTAAGAAGAAGGATAATTACAGTCAGAAGTGCACCTCATTTAAGATATTATGGAGTTGAGAAGACGACATGGCACTGCTCAATGCTTGGTGGAGTACCATAGCGAGAATGACACTGCCTTCCTCGCCAATGATTTGGATGGCGTTTGTCATCTCATCAAGAGTTCCTTTCACTTGGAGGTCAGTAACAAGCCACTTGATGCAATGATCCATACACCCATCTGAGGCGACTGGGAGAATTATAAAGGGTTATTATCATTTAACTACTTAATTTCATTGTGGGTTTTTCAACGGACACATTTAATTTTTTTTGTCAATTTGAATTACAGTCAAATCACCAACACGAATATCCTGGGGGAAAAAAAAAAACTTGGAACACTACACTTATACACGCGTGCATGTTTTTCAGAATGGGTGTCCTCTTCCTCTTCAAGATATTTTTACCTTGCTGACAATAACAGCCCCGATCCTTGCGTGGCGATGTGTCCCAAGTGCCGTTTGTTCTCAATATTCCAAAATAAAAAAACGTGCCAATGAAGTCCTGAAAGTCTGTCAATCACGTTGTTGATGACTTCTCTTCTAAAATATTTCTAAAATCACTATGCCTCATTATCATTGTTTCAAGATAAGTTCAACATGGTCAATGACGCTAATATTTTACTATAATCCAGCTGATGCTTTGCAAATTGTAAAGTTACATCATCAGATAAGAAACTGCACACCAAACTTGAAGAACAATCCAACGTGATGATGGCTCGGGACCTAATCTCTCGAATAAGGTTTATCATTGGATCAAGACTGGATTTCTTTTTAGTTAATTTTTTCTTCTCTAAAAGGCAAAATGGTTTTGTCTTATTTGGTTGGACTATGGCTCCACTTCTATTTGATCTGTGTCATCGTCCATTATCTGAAGAGTGAATCATTCATTATAAATGAATGGTTTATAATAGAAGCCGTGACAAGTTTTTTTCTTCTTCTTTTTTGATTTTTTGCTTTTTCTCCATAAAAGATAATTTTTTTATATAAGTATTTAATTAGATAAATAATTTAAACTTATCAGGGAGCATTAAATTGCAGTTAGAAATATGCTCCTGTACACTCTCTTCCTGTTCGCAAGACGTTTCTTTTCTGTCTTCCATAATTATCCTCCTCTTGCCGTCGCGCATGGCGTGGATCATGAACTGGTATTTCTGATTCCTGTCATGCTTTTGCCCTTTTAGCTGTGGGCCTGTAGCCTTCCTCCCTCTCCGATCTCCCATCTAAATCCACATACGAAAACATTCTGGCAGCGCATTCAGTACTGCCATCGCCCAAAAAGCAAGTATGCGATCGAGAAGAAGGCCTACACCTCTTTGCTCACCTTCATTCACTGCCCTACTCTGCTGCTGCAGCAGCCGCAGAAGCAGAGACAGCTTCCTGCCTCTGCTGCTGCACTCCCTCCCTATTCACTGACACACAGACATCATATTTAGCATACTGGTCTAGTCTGCCACAATCCATACCCTACAGATCGACGCCATGCCATGCCATGACATGCCAACCGGGGACTTCACTTCCCAGCATCCCCGCCCACACCAACGAACCATGAACCTTCCATCCCTTGATTAGAGCCCATGGCTCCCCATCTCTGCCTTTATGATCTGGAAGGGAAAGGAAGCTATGGCACTGTCCTCTGTCAGCTCCATCCCTACAGTCTGCAGTCTGCAGTCTGCAGTCTGCAGTCTGCTGCAGCGGACGCAGGCCTCTGCCTCTCCCTACACATTTCAAAGTCATACAAAAAAAAAAATTGTGACAAAGCAGGACCACGTTTTACGTTTTCAAAGCAGCAGGAGCGAGCGACCACCATCTTGCTGTCGCAGACAACCGATGCTAAAATTACGGGTGCGTGGCTGTGTGGTGGAATGCGCCTGCGCCCACCTGCGATGGACTCCGTACACTCGCGGCTCCTCGGGCCCCATCACGCCGCGCGTCGGGGTCCGCTTTCCCAACCTTCAATAATTCGCCTCACCTCTCTCTCTCTAACCTCTGCTTCCCTTCCGCCTCGCTTCCCTCCACATTGAGAGAAGGGTCAAAATACGCAAAGGTAATGACAGAAGCAATAATGGTACGTGTTTTTGCTGTAAAGTTTTCAACATCACATGTAACTATTAAACAATCTCCACCCATGCATGGAACGAAAGCAATTGCAGAAGGAATGAGCGACGATCAAATCTGGGTTCGGGGCGCAATTATTGGTTCCGAACCACGTTGACAAATCTTGAGTTGGTTGGTTCGGATATCGCTATCGAGTAATTGACGTCTCCAGTTGTAGGTCACGAGAGCACGTTACTCGCGAGCGTGTAGGAAGAACAGGCGAAGGAAAAAGGGAGGAAAAGTTTGGTGGAGAGAGTGGAAAGAAAAGGAGAGAGAGAGGGAGAGGCAGAGGATGAAAAGCTACTAGGGAAGGAGAGTGGCCCAGCAGTCCCACCAGAGGAATTGCAGTCTGCAGAGCTCCATAACTATCATTTTTCTCCTCTGTTTGTTTTTTTTTTTTTCAGTTTTTATCAAAAAATATATATAAAAATATTAATTAATAAAAGAATGGTGGTGAGAGATGGATTTTAGCCTGTAGGTTGAGTGTGAAGCAAAGGCTTGGAGAGCGTAGGCAGAGAAAGGAAAGGGAGAGGGAGAGAATAAAAGCAGGCGAGGTGGCTTCTGCAAGGCGCTTCCCTTCGGACACCGGAGCCTTCGCGGACTGGGCGGCATCCTCCGCCGTCGCCGACCGGGGAGACGACCTCTGCCTTGGATTCAATGCCGGAGGCGGAAGCGGATCCGCCGGGGGCGTAGTATGGGCGGCCGCGGGTAGCTCCTCCGCGACCGGTGGCGGCGGGCGGCAGACCGTTAATTATGGGATGCCCGCAGATATGGGCACGGTGGTGCTCGCCTCCGCCGCGTCGTTGCAGCACCACCATGAATCGTGGCACTCCGCCGCGGATCACCACCCCGCCATCATCCCCCTCCTCGCCGCCACCCCGTGCGTCGTCGATGACGACAGTACTGCCGGCCGGGGAAAGCTAGGCGGCGGGATCCACATCTGGCAACCCGCCCAGCCGCAGGCGGCACCGTATCACCACGACGGTCACCCGTTTCCAGCACACCATGAAACCAACCCTAACCCTAATCCTAATCCTAACCCTACCCTCTATAATTACCTTCGGAAGCCAATCCCGATGCTGGAATCCAGCGTAATTATCGGCGCCACGGCCGGCGTTGGCGCGTCCACGTGTCAGGACTGTGGCAACCAGGCTAAGAAAGATTGCAGTCACCGCCGCTGCCGGACCTGTTGCAAGAGCCGGGGGTTGGAGTGCTCTACACACGTGAAGAGCACGTGGGTTCCCGCCGCCCGTCGTCGCGAGCGCCAGCTTGGCACCTCTGCTGCTGCGGGCTCCTCCACCTCCACTTCCGCCTCCAAGAAGCCCCGCCTCGTCTCCTCTCAGCCCACCACCGCCTCCCACACCTCCACCTCCAACACCACGCGTAGCTTTGACACCACCTCCAGCCACCAAGGTAATTGAATTGATTAAAGCAAAACCTCTTACAACTTTTAAAAATTTCATCTTTCTTTGTTTCTCATGCAGATGCCGGCGTCAAAGAGAATCTCCCCGGCCACGTTCGAGTGCCGGCGCTGTTCAAGTGCGTGCGCGTGACCTCCATCGACGACGGCGAGGACGAGTACGCCTACCACGCGATGGTCAAGATCGGCGGCCGCGTCTTCAAAGGCTTCCTCTACGACCACGGCCTCGATGATGGCGGCGGCCACTCCGACGACGGCAAGGAGAGCTCTATACCCAACATCTCTGAGCTGCACCTCGGAAATCGCTTCGGCGGTGCTTCCTCGTCGACGATGCAGTCTCCGACGGACGCCTTCGGCGGTGGATTGATTGGAAGCACCCACTACGATAATCAAATAAACGAATGAATCATCCCGAAGCTTTGTTGTAACAGTATGTTCCTTTATCTTTCTTCATTTTCCTTGCGGCAATTATATCTTCCTTTTTATTTAATTCATGGCGATGGTACTGTCTCGTCTTCTTATAACGCCATTTCAATGCTATCCTATCACCATTATTTCTTGCACTGTCACTGGCCGTGATTCCCTGCATCTTTCATTGACAAATAGAGACGTGAAAGTGGTGCAGTTAAAATTGCGCTGCTCAGTTCGCCATGGGGCCATCTCCATTTGCACTGCTCAGCTCGCCATGGGGGCCATTTGTTGCCCAATTTGTTAACGGTAACTTAATGTATAGTTTTACTTAGTAGCTTTGCTGCAGTTGTCATGTTTAATTTCTGAACTTGTTTCTGAGCAAAATAGTGTATGGTGGAGGGAGTTGCATCAAGACTAGTAGAGATTTTTTTTTTCCCATTTAGGTGTGTATATGTGCCAAGTTACTTAAAAGCATGGTTGCAGTGGGTTCTTTCTTTTCCAAGGCCGAAAGGGCAGTGTGATGTGATTCTACGTTTTCTGTTCACCGTGCTCCTTTTGTCATCCCGTCAACTCATGCCACTACCCATCAAAGTAGCTCAAGAATCTGAACAGTAGACGTTGAATAGTGGTGAATGGTTTTATCACGGGAACAATGACTAGGATTGTCATTGATTTTATCATTTTTGTAGGATTCACTATTGACTATCCTCTCAGTGTCAGCTTTGATTACTTTTTTTTCCTATTTGTTTTCAACTTTGTATTGGTTTTTATCGTTCATTATTCTTGAGCATGACACCCATAATTAACGATTGTATAAGCTTGACTTTTAACGGAAACTTGGGGAATGTAAGTCTAACTTAATAGTTAGATCCATATGCCATTTCTTTTCTATTCATTTTAGTTCATTGTTGAAATTTACTGAATCATTAAATATCCTCATCACTTCTCCATGCTTTGTTTCAGTTTATTTCTTGTAACAGCACTAAACAAAATGCATAATCCAACTCATTTACTCATTATCTTGTTCAATAGTAGTACTTCATGAAATTGCTAAGTTAATAACCACTACAATTTCTTTTTTATTTTCAAGTTAAAATATAAATTTAAAGGTAATATTTGTGAGACAGATCAAAATAACTGGTTTTGATCTTTTATTCTATTTCTTAAATTGATTGATTATCAAATTAGTGTATGCTAGTGTGGAAGTATAAAACTCCCTGGATTATGAATAGGACTTAGCTTGTTTATCACTCCCTTTATTGGAAGTCCTTATTACTGAAATTCTTTGCGATTACCATTGTTCCATAACTAATTGATTTCATTTATCTTACTGTTCACAATTAAGTTTGTTTGAGTATTTAATTAAATAATTGTCATATATGTAAATATACAGGCAGGGAGAGATGTGAGAACTAAAATTTATACATTAATATATAAATTCTGAATAGTAATTTTATTTATTTTCAGAACAATTTTATATGGTTGACAAGTTCAATAACAAGTATATATGTTAGACTATTACATAGCTATTTTGACAGGTGATGAAGACTTTTAAGAACTTCTGAAGATCAAGAATTTTAATTAGGAGTTATCCATACATGAAGAAACACATCAATAAGATAACTTACATAAAAGTAGCTCTAATTAAATTCAATTAATGGTCTGATTGGTTTTCCTCCCTTTTGTAATTATATATATATATATATATAGATATGTAAATAGTGTAAATTAGATTCTATGTGATCAAGATTATGAGTGCTAGGTTATAGCTTGGCTCGAGAATGACATGTTTCTTTTTGGTGTGTGCTATTTGACTTTACTATGCTAAGTTCTTCAAAATTTTGAAATAATATCCACTTTTGCTTTCATCATGATTAGCTAGCTAAATGATTATCAAACCTTGTCTCCCATCTGATATTGGTCGAAATTCTTTCAGTTTATATTTATATATATCTTGGTGTTGTTTTTAATATTCATGCCAAATTTGCATCCTAACACTGATGGAACAGTGGTTCTGATGCCACATGTTCTCCTTCATCTAATGTATTTGTTTTTCACAGCACTATATTTTGTTAGATATCCCTATAATTAATTTCTTTATATCTCAATCATCATCCTCTCAATTATAGTTTTTTTTGCTAAAATAGAATTACTATCAAATCCAATTTTGGCTTTCCTTTTGCTGTACAAGAAATATTCTATCAATATAATTACACTTAAAAGGTTTGTATCTGGTTGATCTTTTAGGCAGTTCCTTGGTTGACTTGTATAAAGCTGAATTGCTCTTTTGTTCTCTAAATTTAGTTATTGCTTATTTTGTTGAAATCTTTCTCTTAGTGTTTTAGATTATTGGTGAATTTTTAATCTCATAGGGAAGTTAGTCAGAGTAATGAGGAAATTTTTTTAAGTGATCTTATTCAAAATCATTATCTTTAGAATTTATGCATAATTATACAGTTTAGTTTGTTGATTGTAGGAGTTTGCACTTTGCAAGCGACTAACTACAAATATGTTTCCTTTAAGTGTTATTGCTACTTTATCAAGATTTTTAGTTGTACTGACCACTCTTTATTGATTATTTGCTTTGATTCATTGATTGCTTTAGGAACCAATTCTTTTTTTTTTTTGTAGTTTGTGTTTCTTACAAGCTCATCATCCCTAACATTGGGGATATCGTAGATTGTCTAGTTGCCCAAACTTTTCATACAAGGGGATGGTGTGCAGGTGATATAATCTTGTGTTATCTAAAAGTATATTTATATATACTTTGCAATCTCGTGATAGTGTGATGTGAGTGGTTTCCTTTGCACATGTTTGTCCTTTCGATGGACTTTAACATCGCTGATTTTGTTAATGAAGGATGTGCTTGATACAGAATGGATTAATTTTCGAGTTCAACAAATAGGATCCATTAAATTCTTAGTTATTGGGTGTTCCATATCATGTTAGTGCTGTGTCGGCTATTTTCTAATATAATCATGCTAAATTAGGTGTATTTTGTTATCTTCTAAGTCTCGTTATCCTAACATCAGCTTTTAGAACATCGCTTTAAAAATATATATCATTATTAACACCTGATTATCATAAGAAATTGTTTAGTTGTGACTTTGATAAAAGAAATTATGGAAACTATGATACATTATTCTCCATCTTCTCTGATTGGATTTAAGATTATTTAATGATTGGTCTGTAAATCTTTTCACGGCCTACAAAGCTCGGCAATTTATTGGTTGTAGGAGAGGATGCGGTAACTACACTACACTGAGCACGCACCTAACAAGTGTAGCTAGCTTTTTAGCTGCCTCGATCGGTGAGCTTAAAGCTTGCTTCTGTCTACTTAAATAAAAACTGCAAGAACATGTATTATTTTATATTCATTTGAATAGTACTATGTTAGCTTTCTTCCATGGGAAAAAAGTCCTAATCAATTATAGATGTAAAGCTTGAGGTTAAGAATCAAAATAAAATATAAATTTGTTTTTTCGTCTTAAAATGAATAATATAGGTGGAGTTAGTCATTAATGATGCATAAAAAATTAATAATGTAGTGTTCATAAAAAAAAATTATAAATAGTTTTTTTAATTGTAAGAGTGATAAATTTTTATATTTTTAATGTGGCATTGAGTTGTTATCTTGGATATTACAAAAAAAAAAAAATCATATAGATTTCTAATTATGGCATATGTCCTAAAAAAATTTAATGACATTAGAAACTATCTTAGAAGTTAATTGTAACTCTAATTTCTATACTTTGACGATAAGGATAAGATAGGATGTGACATTTATTGAGAGTTTGTGTTATGATCATCTTCTTGATGATTCGCTTATAGGTAAATTTAGAGGATAGCTTTTACCTACTTAGAAGTTAATTTTTATAATATTCGTTCTATTTAAGATTTTAATTTCAGTAGCCATTGCACCACACATTAGGGACAACACGAGGCATTAGGTATGAAACTTATTCTGATTAATTCTGGAAGTAACTGGTTTGGTCTTATAGAAAATTATTTATCAACAAGGTAAATTGATGGATTAGTTTATTCTTCACAGTTAGTTCATACTTCATACCTATGATATAATAATTTGAGGGTTTTGGTGCATGCACAAAGAAAGAAACCTGCTTAGAAACAAGGCAGAATAAAAGTAGAAAGAATATTTAGCTTTATTGGATTAAATATAAATGCTAAACTGTATGCATGTGATCCTTTATTCCGAAATTTAACCAACACTTGGAATTTAGAGCTTTTAGGGGGGTTTTTACCCTTATTTTTAATAGGGTTTATTAATTATATATTTTTATTGTTAAATATTTATATATTTTCTACATTTGAAAAGGCATTTGATATTTAAGATTTAATAGAAAAATGACAACCTCCCACATTTGATACTCGATCCAAAAAAGGCAATAAATCCTGTTCAAGACTGTTGACCTTTCATGAAGCAAATAAGATCAAAGATACGTAATACGTAAAGGATAAGGCAAACGACTCTACACGAGGTAAGATAGAAAATTGATTCTTAGTTTCACAGATATGTTGCGTCTCTTTCATCGTTGGATTGTTAATTTGTATAAAATTCTACTTTAATGATTAATTAGGTTGGGTAATGTTGAATCTGGGGTAACCAGTCTAGTTTCACGAAAATTTTCCACTAGCTACTAAGTAAATTGGGAAGTACTCGTGGTGGACGGCCAAGAAATCTAGCTTACGAGTTCTATTTGGAGGAAAAATCTTTACAAATGTGTCGTAACTGGGAATCATACCGTGGTGCCTGAGAAGTAACTGAATACCTTTACCACTATACCATAACTCCGGGGGCTAAAACTCTACTTTAACATCTGCTAGATAACTGAGAACAAGATCATTTAAGTTTTGTCTCTTCACCTCCCTCCCCACTTCCCTTGCCTGACATCTTCTATTTGTAGTCTCGTTGAGCAAAAGTCCAATGAATATTGATTGTAAAGTCTTCACTGACTATATAGGTTTTATAAGCCAGTTTCTATCTACTAAAGTCATGGTCCTTCCAAGAGGGGCAACTACACTGAAGAACTTTGTTAGATTTAGCAAGATGGAATAATATCTTTTCTAGATGAAATAATTACTATTTGATTTTATAATTTGTCACAGAAAGTGACACCTCTACAAAGGTTTGTTGATCCAAAGGATTAAGTGAAAAACCGAATGTAGGACGAGGTGAAGATTAAGTAGATATCTCTCGGATGTTGTGATCTTAAGAGAGAATTATTACTCATCATCATATTAGCGATTTTACTTACTGGAAAAATAATGCTGAGGATACAAGAAAGGAGAAGAGTGCTTTGGGTGATTAAAGTGCATCACGAATCTCTTTCCCTAGGGAGGATGGCACCTCAGTTGAAGGGACAAATGCAAAAAGATTGGCCCTCATGAGCTTAGAAAGGGATTTTGCAAAGCGTGGCGTGAAGTTAATGGTGGCGATCGCTGCTTACCGGGGGATGGATCACAAGCAGCTTTCTGGTCTGAAATACGGACCGGACTTGATACCCCATTAAGCAAACAGTATTCAGTTCAGTAAAGTGGATTTTTGGTTCAGTGGAGGTAACTTTTGATCCTTTTAATTGTCATTTTGAGCGGACAAGAGTGAGCTAGTTTTTAATGAGAAAGAGAAAGAGGAGATTGTGTTTAGGTAGCAAATCTTTGAATGAAAGGTCGGTCATGTGGAAAGTTGCCTCCCTTGTCCTCGCGAGCCGACGCATTTAATCTCCGCTCAATTGGAGGAACAAGCTGTGCCTCTAGTGATTCAACGTATCTGAACCAACGATTGCATGGGCCACCGACACCTTTCTTCCAATCCACGAGAAATGAGTGAAGAAATTCAATCTCTTGTTCCTTGGTGTTTAGTGCAAGGGCCCAACTAGATACGAATCATATCTGGCCGGATCTCTCTTTGGATTTGATGGATCGCCGAGGGCGTTTATAAGGTAAGCAATGAAAACAAAGAACCTCTCTCCTTCTTGATCAGTTTTCCATGGCTGTTGAAGCAGAGGCAAGGTTCCATGTCCTGGCTGTGGATGACAGCATCACGGACAGGAAGCTCATTGAGAAGCTCCTCAAAACCTCTTCCTTTCGTGGTAATTAACTTCGCTCAGTCTCTGATGCCTTTATCAATCGTTGCTCAATATTTGGTGCTTCAGTTACCACGGTGGATTCAGGGAGCAAGGCTCTTGAATTCCTGGGATTGTCAGAAACTGCTTCATCAGAACATAATGTAATTTTTCTGATCCATTTCAGCTCCTCAGTTCCTTCTTCTTTTCCATTTTCGCCCCTTTGGTGCTAATTTAGCTTGCTGAGGCAGGAAACGGAGGTGAATTTGATCATAACAGATTACTCCATGCCAGAGATGACAGGGTATGACCTTCTCAAAAGGATCAAGGTATATATACTTCACCTTTCTTTCATATCTCACTAAATGAGGTTGTGCTCCTTTTACTACTACCAACCAAGTCCTTTTTAAATCTCTGTTTTTTTTTTCTGGATTCTTTGATGCAAAAAAATTTGTCTTGTTGTTTCAAGAATCTGATGAGAAATTAGCTTGTGTTCTTCAACTGCAGGGGTCATCTTCCTTCAAGGACATTCCAGTAGTGATTATGTCATCAGAGAACATGCCTTCCAGGATAAACAGGTGAGTAAGAAAGAAAGAAAAAAGTTTGATCTCAATTCATTTTTTTTTTATTTAATTGAATTCTAAAATATTATGAGTGAGTTTCTGCAGATGCTTAGAAGGAGGAGCAGAAGAGTTCTTTCTGAAGCCACTTAGGCTCTCGGACATGAAGAGGCTCAGGCCTCACATACTGAAAGGGAAATCGAAAGAGGGACAGCTAAATCAAGAAGAAGACAGTGAGATCATCCGCAGAAGCATCAGACATGACAATAGCGGTTTCTGCAACAAAAGGAAAGCCATGGATGAGGAATCTGCACAAGAAAGGAGAAGACTAAGATTCTGCTATCTGGTGTGATCAGTTCCTGAGAAATGATGCCAATTTCGAAAGTGATAGAGCGATTCAGAAATAGGAAATGTAAATAACTGGAGAAAGGTTTCAATGGACTTTGAGATTCCATCGATGTTATTTTATTTCTAACGTATTAAACATAATAAAAGCGTTAATTCTAGAATATAGCATGATCCTGTCTGGAACTGGCAGGAAGGGCACTGGCAAGAGTGACCGTCTGCGTGCTCTCCTGGGCTGCTGACTGAACGAAGAAGGGGAGATTCCCAGCTGCCTGCACACCAAGAAACTCAAACGGAGCGTTAGCTACCAAACCAGGGTGAGGAACCCTTGTTTGGTACTCCGACGCTCAAGTCAACTGACTGCTCACAAGAACTCAAAGTGAAACAGTGCACAAGTGGAGATCTGTTACCTTTACTTACCTGCGCCGGATACCAGGTCCTCTATTTATAAGTAGGTGCCGGACGCTAATCTCGAGGCAGGCCGCTATGCGGTGTCACCCTCGGATTAGTGACAACTGGCACCTCTCAATCCCTGAATGCTGTCCTGATGAGCTGGCGCCCTGTTGACACGCGCACGCCAGCTGTCTTCTCCAGGACACGTGTCGCAAGTGGCCGGCCGGACGGGCGAACCGGCCGGACGGAGTGCTCCCATTGGCACCCCTTAGTCCCTGCATGATGTCACGATGAGCCGGCGCCTTGCTAACGCGCGCGCTAGCTGTCCTCGGGGCGTGTTCCGAGTGGCCGGCCGGACGGGCGAGCCAGCCGGACGGACGGGCGCTCCACCTGGTGAGCTTTCTCAGATTTGGTGCGTGCTCCTACGCTCTGGCCGAACCGGCACCGTCCGGTCGACCGGGCGCACCCCCTCCGGGGCCTAGCGCCCGTATCACATGCCTCCCCTTCAAGTCTAGTCGAAGGAGGCGACGGTCCGACTGACTGGACAATGTAGTTTGACTGACCGGACGAACAACCCGCCGCTTTGTCACGCGAGGGCGAGCGTCATTCCCGAGGTGCTTGGTTAAGCATGCCGGTCATTAATGCACCATACCCCACCATTAATGCAACTGCCACGTGTCACATGTGGGTTGGCCGGACGTCTGACCGCGTCGCCTCGCGGTAAGATGATATGACGTGATCATTGTTCCGGCGATCTGGACGGTCGTGATTGCGCCCGCATTTTACACCCGATTGGATCCGACGGTGGATCTTCGGCTCCGGTGAGCTATATATATGGTCCCCCTGGCTCTGCATTTACCACGCTCACCTAATCTTGGTGATTACTGTTGCAATCCTCTTAATCTTCGAGCCGAGCGTCTGCTCTCTCTTCGAGTAAGTGTCACTTCTTCTCCATGGCTTCTCCTTCTATGTCCCATCCTGGCGTCCGTCTGTGGTTTACCACCACACGGTCAGTCATCCATAACTCAGACTTGGAGCTTTTGAGTACCTCCTTGCACTTTCCGGATGATATGGATTACTATGTGCCCAGCACTTCGGCTCGAGCGCACTGCCCGCCGGAGCAGTGTGTGACCTTCTTTAAGGATCAATTCGTAGCGGGCCTTCGCTTTCCCATTCATCCTTTCCTCATCGCCGTGTGTAAATGTTTCCAAATTCCTCTTAACCAACTCGTTCCCAATTCCATCCGCCTGCTCGTGGGCACGGTCGTCCTGTTTCAGACTCTGAAAATTCCACTTCGCCCACGCATCTTCCATTACTTTTTCTATCCCAAACAGGCCGAACCCGGCACCTATCTATTCCAAGCCCGCACGGGCTTCATGTATTTTACTCACATGCCCACTTCCAACAAGCATTGGAAGGAAAGTTTCTTTTTTGTCCGCCCGAGCATACCCTTTCCTTGGGACACTGCTTGGAGCGTGTATCCGGCCGTCCAGCCATCCTTGCGCGATTATAAGTACGAGGATGACTATATGTACGCGGCCACCAAGCTAGCCGATCAAAAGCTTCATATAATGAAGCTGCTCGAAGAGGGCGTTCTCTTCATTTTCGGGCAAAGTCCCTGCCGCACTCGGCTATCCGGCACATTCAGTAAGTTTTTAGGTTACATTTGCCCCCTATTCGCTGAGTGAGCCCCGTTGTTCTTGCAGGTGAGCGTATGATGGCTGCGAACTTCGGAGCCTTCGGGGGCGATCTGGACGCCGATGAGTTGGACCGGGTCGCTGAAGAGGCCCTAATTGCAAGGGGCGAGGATCCGGCCGTCCGTTCAGCCGCGGCTGAGGAGACGCAGCAGTCAGTCGGCGGGGCTGTCCGGTCGACGGGAGAAGGGGGAACCGTGCCCCCTGAGGGTGCGGAGCCAGCTGCTGGGGCCAGCCAGCCGTTAGACTTGAGTTCGAGCTCGGGGAGGGCGCGACAATTGCGCAAGAGGAAGAGGCGTGTTCCTACGCCGAGCAGCAAGGAGACATCCTCGGAGGAGGGTTCTCCTGCTCGGTCGGCCGGCTCCACATCTAGCAAGACCGACCAAGTCCCTTTGGCGGAGGAGCTCACGGTCGAAGCTTCGATTTTGCCGCGATTCGGCGAAGGGCCTATTGCCGCTTTACCTTTGAGGGAGCGTTCGCCAGCCCAGCCAAGGACGTCTGCCCTGCCGGGCAAAGCCAAGAAAAAGGCCCCGGGGTTGGAACGAGAGCGGGCTAAAGC
>JBAMIE010173339.1:0-14644 GCA_037177295.1 Kaempferia parviflora | reverse complement strand
TTTTAGTATTGATTTTTTTTTTTTTGAAATTAACACCATAAATAATTACATTATCTTTTAGCAAAACAACATAAGCGCAGCGGAATATCATCAAGATCCTTTCCAAAAGATACATGCGAAGAAAACCGTATACTACGTGAATCGAGAGTTCTATATTTGTTGCGTAAACACAAACTCCCGACAACTTTGTCCTCGGTAGATCTCTACACAATCAAGTGTCCACGCCTTTTTCAGTATCCACACGAACACGTTCCGCCCGTCTCACGAATTCACAATTTGAAGAAAGATATCTTTTGAGATGCTAGCCCCTTAGAGTTGTTCGGCCAAGAGAAGGCAAGAATTAACTCAAAAGTTCTTATATAAAAAATGAGAAAAAAAAAACATATCCTTTTATATTCATCCAATGAATATCAATATTTTTTTTGTCTCTTTGTCATTTTTTTAATGGTGAATTAATCTCCATTAATCATCATTAATCATTTTAATGAATTAGATGTTAATATATTAGATTAACTATTAATCCAATAAGTCATTAACCCAATAAATAAACCAATGAGTCTAACTCATTAATTCAATAAGTCTAATTCGAATCCATCTAAGTATAATTCAATGAGCTAAATCCGAATTAGACGCAATCCAATAATCCAATAGTTCATCATATTTTAGTCAAACTAAAATTGAACACATCTCTGAATCAACATATTTTTTGTGAGTGACCTAATAGGTTCTCATAACGTTGGCAATGTATCTAAATCAACATTTTAGATACATAAACAATGAGTGCAATCTAGCAATACATCATTACTACCAAGTGACGAGAATGTCGAGATCCGACCTAACCTTTTCGTGTCTATTATCTTGTATGACTTGACCCTTCTATTTTTGATATATAGATTGATCAATGAAGCATAGACCGTGTCATCCTCTTATCAACCGTTGTATTTCTTGATTTCCAAGTAGACATACTTAATCAAATGAGCTCAATATTTTATATTAACTTATTTGAGCATGACTATGTATTTTAGTAGTCCTACTTTATCAAGGGGCTCACATATATCACTTCTGTCATATGGAAGGGATATATTCCATCTACATCACTCACATCCCTCCGCATAATTTATTACATACCAGTGATCGACTTTATAGTCGACTTATTATAGGTGACGTTTGTCGATACCAAAATTTACAACTCCTTATGTAAGGAACCGTAGTGACTTCATGTCTAAGGATTATTCATACTAATAGTTACTATGAGAATGTTTATGACACTCATATAAAGATCCATGAAACATTCTCATGGTGGATCAATACATATTCTCTAATATATATTCATGTGTCAATCTGATATCTCATATCCATGACTTGTGAGATTAAGTCATCCATTTACCTACATGCTAGTATCAACACATAAATATTGTCCTTTTATATTAATGTTTAAATAGGAATAGTTAAAAGTAGCGTTCTATATATATCTACAATATCTCACTATCAATTTAATCAATTGATATATTGTAAATTAAAACCTATTACCCTCGAACATTATTATACTTATTCATTCGACACTGAACTGAAGTAAATATAATAATCAACTTTGTCTTTTATTAATTGATTAAATATGATAAAAAAGTGCTCTTGTCAATCATCTCATAATTGGTAATAAGGCTAAATTACTAATACCAATAACATTTTAACACTTCCAGAGAAGTCGAAATAAGTAATGGAGGGTACCGTTGAACTTCTTAAAGACTCAGAATTCCACAACACTTGAAAGAAGTCCAATTGGACCTGTCAGTGGGTGTTGATCGAAATATTTTAGCCGATTCATATCAGGCCCATAAATCCACAGGTCTTAAAATGGAGGATATTATTGGACTTCTTATGGTCTCATAAATCCACAGGACTTAAAATGGATCAAATCGGACCTATCTAGATTCATGGGACCTAGACAGGTCCAATTGAACTCATTTTAAATCTTATGGATTTTTAAGCCTGCAAGGAGTTTAACGGTACCACTATTGCTTATTTTGGCTTCTCCGAAAATATTAAAATAGTATTGGAAAAATAAGCTAAAATGCGATCTTGGTCTCTGAGAAATTAGGCCCGTGGTGGTACCGAAAGATAGAGAAAAAGAAAATTTGACAGAGGGGTAAAATAGAAAAAATGTATACCTTTTGGATATTTTCGAAGTTTAGGACATTTTTGATCAATTCGGAGTACCCTTTGGTTAATTGTTTTTTTTTTAAAAAATATATATTGCTATCCTAAAATTTTGTGTTATTCATTAAATAAAATTAAGCTATTATATTTTATATACTCCAATGTCCTAGTCCTATTTGATCTGTATAGATAAATGACATTTATATAGAATGATTAAGTATAATTATCCTATGTAAATATGATTACACATTGTTTTATTTTTTTTTTTGAAAGATATGATTGTAGCTCACTTTAGTCAACCAGTGAGTGAGATGTGCACATTGATTTATGGATTAATTTATATTTATATTTTAAATAAAAAATTCAATAATAATACAATCAAAGTGTAAAAATGCGATCTGATGATTTGATCCAACTCAGACTGATTTGGTTTGAGTCATCCATCTATAGTACAGCATCCGTGGCCGTCTTATATAATACATAAGCAACATTTTAAAATTTCCTATATAAAATTTTATATTGGTGATAAAAGGTGAATCGCTCACCATTAGCATCTCCGTCAACTCATCTCAGGACCAACATGAAAGAGGTAAATCACAGAAACTACTAACCCAAGTGACTAGTGCATAAGGGAGAGCAGACTATATATAAAATTTTACATGTTACCATTTTATATCGCTAAAATAATTTAAATAAAAATTATTAAATTTTATTTTGGTTTTTTAATATTAAATAAATTCTTATTTTTAATTTGGCTCAGCCATTACGGGCTGTGGGCCGTGTTGACACCTCTAATCCGATCCCAATTTATGCAATGAAGTGCCGAGAACACGAGGACCGACGGGAGGAGAGGGCGAACGAGCAAAGGCGACAATAGGGCGGACGATGGAAACTTGTGAGAGGGATTTAATCGAAGGGATCGAATCCATGGAGGTTGACGAGCGAAGAACGCGCTCGTCCAGGATCGCCGACCTACTTCGGAGTTTCCTCGGCGTCCAACAGAGGAGGGCCGAAGCTTATGCCAAGCTTCGAAGGTACCATTCTAACCGAAGTTAAAGGGTTGGAAATTTCTCTAGCATTATAATTTTACGATGGTATACGGTATTGGTTTCTGGAATATGGAATTGATATTTGACTCAGAAAAATGGAAAACTTTAATGAATGAAGCACGAAGTAGGTATAGACGTGCATTGTTTTGCGGCTTAAATATTGAGTTGGAATATCTAATCCCTATTTTTTTTTTGGTTAAAAATGGATTTGAACTTGTAGATGAACCGTGGTTGCTTTTATCTGACCGTACAAAATAAAAACTACCTGTGTTTTTTTGCTTGTTCAATATTCATTTAGCTCTTGCTTGTGCCTAGAGTTGCGTATTCGAATACAGATACTATGGGGGTGTGACTTGGTTGTGCATGGCAAGGATTTGGAAGATCAAGTTTCTTATGCTATCAAGTGCTGTATGATTGCTCATTTTCTTCGTTTTGAACTTAATGTCTATGTTCCTCTTTAATGACTTTACTCACACATTCCATTGCATGCCTTAACATGAAGAAAGGACAGTGAGTGTTATATTAGAAATGCCATATTTTTGTTCAGATTGAACTCTCTCTCTTTTTTTTAGAAAGATAAAGTGGTGAGCAAGCTCACCACAGGTTGCATTCACATTAGTGGTTGAATGCATCTGAAAGAAAAAACATACTCAGCAAATGAGTCTGGTGTTCAAGGAGATACAAGAAAAGACTAAAAAATGAGCAATATGAAAGAAGAAGGGAATAATGCAACAGATTCAATGACAATGTTGCATTATAAAGAGGAAGAGTTGTTTTGTAATCGAGATTGTTTTTCTCTTCTATTCATAACAACATGAAGTTGCCATGAAAAAAAGCACTCAACCATGTATCAAGCACTGTGGCGGTAGTCCCCTGGGCTTCAAAACTAATCTTATTTCTTTCTCCAGAAAACTGGATCCACCCTTGGCATATAGTTTTGAATACAATTCCTTTGTGCCTTTGATGTTACATGAATTTCTCCCTGAAAAATATTTCAAAATATTTAAAAATCATAATGCTACGAAGAGTGCCGATAGCATTCCAGCCGATAAGTGCTGTTTGACCTGACTTGAATAGGTGTATGACAGATTTCAAACTGTTATGGCAGAAGATATATGAAGCATCAGAGATGTTTTGATCTGTGATTTAACCTTTCCTTAGTACTGATACTTTTGTGCATAATGATTCAAGAGAGGATCCTAACTTTGTTTGCAAGAAAACAAAGCTAGATGAAGGAGGAAAAGTGATATTTGTTTCAACCAAAAAATAAGATCTAATAGTCACTTTAAACTGAAATCCCATTACTGCTCCACCTTTAATGAATTTGACCCTGTATTTTATCATTCAGCACGATGTTAGACAAATAGTTATCAAAACTTGATATCCCTAAGGAAGGCGCCTTACAATCTTTGCTCCAGGTCAAAACCTGTAAAGTTGTAAACATGCAAGCAGGGCCATTTTGTAGGCAAGTGTAATTCGTTATTCTGTCATAAGGACACACTGTTCACTGATTATTTTAGGAAAGCATTATTCATTTTGTAAGCATCTTTTCTCCTTCTAATTGAACATGCTTTTAGTGACTAGTGTTCCTCGAGTTGAAAACTTTGTATCTTATAGGAAAGAAATAAAATTCTCTTACTGAGAGTAGGGCAGCAGGTTCTTTCAGATATAGGACCATTTTGAATCTGGGACAGCTTCTGACAAGGAATGATTTTGCATCAGTGAAATTTAGGGCAAATCTCCATTAGAGGTGTAGTGTCACCATCTAGTGCAAACCAAGGCCTGGTTTTATAATTTCAGATTGACGATGCTTAGGCCACCTGCCTGTATGGTTCTAGTAACTGAGCTTCATTGATAAGGTATTTGGGGATAAAGTTCCTTCACCTGTGTGTTAGAGGAAGTTAGCTCTGATTTGATCAATGTTGTGAATTACTCAACTAGGCAGCAGAAAAAAACTTATTTGTAGGCAAAAAGGTGGTGGTTAAGAACACTGGTAATTGAAGTTCCCAATAGGAAATCAGTTACTCCTTCCAAGGTCTTTGTTAGTCAAGTTGGATGCCTAGGTATGGAATATAAGGTTCACAAGATGAGCAATTGAATCTGCTAGCCAAGTAACCTTCCTTTTCTTACATTCCTTCCCATGTACAACAGAGGTCTTGTTGAAATTTATGCTGAGATTGCTAAACATCCCATGCTCCAGCAGTCTCAAAATGCAGCTTTTAGTCAGTTTTGGCAAAATGTAAATTGTGAACAACATATTGTACGACACAACAATTGAAATCCAACATAGTATAGAAATCTATGTATTGTACCATTGAAATTGTGTATTTGCACGATTCTGTGGATGAGTGCTGTGAGGGGGATGAACACCGTGGGTGATAAAGGATCACTTTTCCATAGTCTGCTTTTGTTTTTGATCCATTTTCTTGGCTGTCGTTTCCCAACACTGCAATATCTCCCATATTGATGAGGCTCTTCATCCAATGTGTCCAGTGCTGTGGGAAACCTTGCATCCAATATCAGCTTTGACAACTTCCCTTGTTCCAACAAAAACTCACTGTTGAATTCATTAAGCCCATCGGATTGAAGCTTCCCGAGTTCTTCAGCTGCATTTTCAATCTCCATTACAGTAAAAGGGGCTACAAGGTCAGTTTCAGAATAAGCCTCCTGTTATTGGTGGTTAGTTTACAATTCTGAACAATCTAGTATCTCTTTGAAGTAGGTTGTGAGGGTTTCAAATATTTGCCCAAAATCCGTTTTCAAATCCTTATCATTTTTCAAACTCACAATTTCTACTTTTCTCTTTAAAGCTAGCTTCTACAGAAGTAGCTCATGTATTCATCACTCAGACACCTTCACCTAGTTTTGGCTCTGTTGCCAGTGTGCTGCTTTCACACACAGTCTACCATTAAGTTGAGCATTTGGAGTTTTTAACTCATGGAGTTTGATGTCCATTAAGGATATAGTTACACAAATGGCCTCTAAATCATTGAGTTTGTTGTTGATTGCTCTCATTCTGCTTCAATCCCATTCGAAGCTGTATATTCCAACTCTTGAGATTGTTTATGAGATTCCTGAATTTAACAACCCAGTTTGCCTCTGAATTTGATTTTTGAAGGGGAGCCTTGGCATAACGATAAAGTTGCTGCTGTGACCTTGTGGTTACGGGTTGGAGTCGTGAAAACAACCTCTTTCAATGCAAAGTAACACAACGTACAATAGACTCAATGTGGTTTGCTTCCCTGTGGTGGGACCTTCGTGTGTCGTTTTTTTTGTTTTTTTTTTCTGATTGTTAGCATTCAATAACAAACTATGGAAACCATTTGTTTTCGCATCTAGGGAGCAAGAAGTCTATTGGATGAAGCTCTTTTTTGTTTTTTTTTGTAAACAGTGATATATGTTTTTTCGTGTTCACTGTTGGAACATATCCAAATTGTTGAATTGAATCCAATAGCCAATCGTTTACAAGGCCTTCAGATTCAAGAAGCCAATTGTAGATGCCCTTTCTTCATGGCATCTAACATTAAATATCCTCTCCTTTTGTGTTTTGTTTCCTTGAAGCAAAATGAAATGACATGTGTGGTTTAAAGCAAGATTTGCTAATGGCCAGAGATCCAACAAACACCTCGTATAATCCACTATATGTTAGTAATATCATTCTGGATGAGTAAGCATGGGAGCAATAGTGATATCCCTTACCAGGAATCAATAACCAGAAGTTGGGTTTATTTTTGGTCTGCCACAATGTTTCGGTTGAAGCAGGATCCAGATCTAGCAGACGAGATAACTTGAATAATAGCATCATCTGACCAGGGGAGACTATCAGCTTCAGACTTACGTTTTGCAGTTGTATCCATGCCAGAAGTGAAAACTTCATCAAATTTCTCCTTGTGAGTTGGTAAGTTGAACAAGTGTGAGAAGAGGGAGGTCACAAAACCCAACAGATTTACGTGCCAGATCCTTTGGTTGATTGACCTATGTGAGATGAACAGTTGAAGTAAAAGAGGTTTTCTCTTTATTTTGAATAATTCTTTGAAGCACAACTTCCCATTTTTTGGAAACCAGTTAAGAAAACAACCTTGTTCAGCCCCCACATGAGCCAGTTAAGAAAAATCTAGCTTATTTGCCCGGTCAAAGCCCAATATAAGGCTTGCAGAATCATCCAAATCTCTTCAGTTACATATGCAATCACCAAACAGGAAATCTGCGGAGTGTCTTCATTGAGCATATGCCTTGCCTAGGAATAGAAGTATGAAAAGTTAGAAAGTTGTGTATTCCTCATTCAGCTTGTTAGATTTAGAGTTCCCATCTTCTGTTCCTTGTCCTTAACGTTTTCTGTGACCTCCCTCGTCGGAGACTCGGACCTGACCGCAGAGGCTATCAGAGAACCTTTCACACCAAGCTAATAGCGTTGATTCAGTCTGCTGGATAGATTTAAAGTTCCCATTGTAGGCATTTATGTAGTGATCATTGTCCTCAGCAACCAGCATTACCTGTGGCATTCCTCGTCGAGTTAAGTGCAGATGGTTAACATTAAAGAAAACCTTTCTCCCCATTCTAGTACATAAAATGCTGGCGTTTTATTAGACGTGATATATTGCAGAAGGTGAACAATCTGATGAGGGGAGGAGAAATCCTTGCTAGCGCTAAAATCTCAAAGTAAATTTTGTAAACATACCTGTTATATGTATTCCACATTGCATTTTTAATCTTAGGCAAATATAAGAGGTAGAAAGACTGGTTCTCCTAACTGACTAATGAGCCCCACAAACTAACCAGCCGCTGTAGACATCCCATAGAATGACAGGAGTCTGATCAATCTTATACTATCCAACCATTGATCAATAGCAGGTAATTCACCTTGAAAAAAAATCAGGCTTCCACATTGTATTGTTGGATTGTTTGCCTTTTCATATTCCATTTTCATTGGCATACAAAAACATTCTCGATACTAGAAATTTATCCCAATATCACTGTTGGATTGTTTGCTTTCTCATTTGTAGGAGATCTTTCTATTCTCGTCAAAAATTGATTTGAATTTTCATCCAGTGGTTTTATGGATTATCTGAGCAATGGAGGAGAGTTGGCCTTCCAGCGGCTCTGCAAGGAGATAACAGCGGAGTTCAATGAATGTTCAAAACAAGTATAAAAATGTTCTATGGTTGATTATCAAATATGTTTCTAAATAACCAATGTTGATTTTTTTTTCTTCAGGTTCTTGAAATGGAATCATTACTTAAGATGCCAGATCTAAGCCGTGAGGATCTTGCTTCTCTTCTGAAAGCTGTCCAGGCTCAGGAAAAGCAGAAACTGCATTTTGTATGCTGTGTTTGCCACATGTTCCTTTAGCTGTATATTCGCTATTCCAATTTTTTTTTCCTGATTGCAGCCAAACATGTCATACCTCCTTCGCCTAACCTCTACGTATTTTGTTTTCTCTAGCTACCTATCACTTATTGTAGACTATCCAACTTGTTTAGAATACTTTCCGGGAATTATTGTTGACTGCTGACCTGAGAATAAGTGTGGAGTTGTTTTGTGATTATTGCACACAACAGGATGGGAAGTTGAAGAAAGAGTTTCCTGTATATGAGGGAACCTAGTGGACAAGACATGAGCCTGAAATTTGTAAAAGTACTGGCTATTTCTGCTATGACTCTCTCTTAATATTGCAATTTTGTCCCATGTTGCATGACTTGGATCTTTTGACATGATAACCGCTCAAGTTAATGGATATAAACATGTTTGATGGAGGTACCCTCCCAAGTGTCTTTCAAGAAAGGTTTGATGAAGTGGAGATATTTCACTTTCAAAATGATGTTAAAGCCAGCACACCACAGCAATCAGCTGATAGAAGACAGCTTTACTCTGGTTTGAGTGATGAAGAATTTAAAGAGTTTTTTTTTTTTTTTTTATAGAACTCGGCCCTGTTCTTTGAAGCATAACTCGAATAGCAATTCTGGATTAGTATAATATGGATTTATAGATCACAATGATTAACAATTCCATCTAGTAGCTTTTAATATTCAAAATTTTAGTTAAGGGGAATGAATCTTGCTTCTAAAGCTTTAATTGTTGATTTTATACTTCTATTCTGTAAGCTTTGATTAGAGTTTATCCTGCAGACATTTCTTGATCCCATCTTGGTACAAGAGTTTGGAATGGCTTGCTCAGCAGCTTAGTTAGATTGACTGAAAATTTGAATTTCTGTTAACTTTGCAAACTCAAAGGAAATAGTTAACCAGATGCCTCTTTAAGTAATTTTGTTTAATTTAATCCTGGAGATTCTGATCCGAAAAACCCATTGACTGTTGCTTGCAAAAGTAAACTTAGTTACAACAATGCTGATTCTTCATTTTCTTTTTTCCTGCTACAAATTTACAATAAGATGTCTCGGCGGCAGTTCAGTTTTCTTGCTGTTATTATACTAGTTTTTTGCTTTCTTGATGCCTCTTCACTTCGTTGCCAGACTGCAAGGATACAGATATTAAAGAAGGCAGGTCGACCATCTGAACGGCTGGTGAGCCATGAGAATTGCAGGTACCAGAGTTCAACCCAACACGAATGTGTTCATCTCCAGGAGATCACTGAAGCTGCTGGAACTGAAGATGCAGAAGCCGATGCCGCATATGATGGTGCACTCAAAGAGGCCATCTGTGGCATGCAGGATACAGTGACAACCATTAATGAACACTTGGAGGAGGTGCGCTACGAGATTGAGGCACTTGAATCAGAATAGCCACTGACCTCAATGCAAAGATGACTAGTCCTTCGGTAGAACAAAATTTCAGTTGCCTTTAGTCATCTTTTAGCGTTGATTTGTTATCCAAAAATAGCAACAGATACAAGTAATGTTCAAGTCAGAAAATTGTCACATCCAGTGATAATGTGAAGTTGTAGACGGAAAAAAAATAATTCTTGATATTTTTTTGTATGTGCCGGACACTGGAGATCTGATGCTCTTTTTATGACGTTCCTTAAATTCTTCAATTCATTCTTCTGCTTCATTCCCTTGCTTAGTTTTGTGGTGGATACTTTGTTGAAGAATATTAAGGAGGACGTGTTGATTCGAGCAATGATTCTGAATGTCTCTCTTATTGTTTTGCAGTTTACCCTTGGATCTTGTTGCATCTAAACTGTCTTTTGGCCTTCGAAGCAACTATGGACCTCCTACCTTTCGTGTTATTCAGGATGATTTTTTGTTTTAGTCCTATGAGTACGTACTACAACTTGACACGATTTGTAAGACGACTATACTGAACAAACTGAAGCTCAGTTTCCCTTATGTTACAGCTCTATTTCCTTGTGTGGAATGAATCGCCTTCAATTTAGAGTTGCAGTTCTATTTTTCTAACAAGTATATTTAGTTAAAGTCGAAAGTTGTGAGAAGGGTATAATTATATTTTTAGGGTAATTCATCCCCTCTTGTCGGCAGTTCAATAACTTAAAAAGTCTGGTTAACCCCCGATACATAAGTTATTGACCCCAGGGTTAACCTAGTTGGTAGAGGCTTGAGAGAGTGGCCGTAGTGGCCCAGGGTCGAGTCTCACCGAGGAGGGTTTGACGGCCATTGAGGACAATTCCCACCCATACCTTTGCCAGCTAGGTTCCTGCTGAACCTCCTCCCAATGGCGTAGGGTAGTCATGGAGGGACTGTTTGTTGGTCCTCTGAATGGTTTTGATGTGATCAACTTAGTTAGGTTAGGTCCTACGTTGTTTTGATTCCTCTGCTGACTGTGCAGGAACTTAGGTACGGAGGAAGTCGAGCGAAAGACGCAGCAGACGAGAAGGATGACGCGGGGAGAGAGCCGACGGGCTCGACACATCCGAGGGACGCGAGAGTCTGCGGAAGAGTACACCGGTGGACGAGAAGGACGTGCGCGACGTCCGAGGGACGAGAAACTGGGGAGGAAGAGCGCTCGAGGAGAAGGACGGAAATGCGTTCGGGTGAGCCCTATTCCAGTTGTCCTAAATCACCGAGAAGGACCCAGAAGAAGCTGGACGGAGCCGGGCCAGTCAACACGAGGTTTACTGGCCGAACGAGCCCGGGGCGCCCGGAAGTGGGTTTTTACCAAACGGATCAGTTTTGACGAGACAACTTCGAGATGAAGTTTGACTGTCCTGGAACGCCCAGACTTTGGTCTTCTGTTTAAGATCTAATAGCTGACTTATCCTGATTAAACTTAAATCTTTGGGATAAATATATTAAACGGATTTAATCAGCGCCTAGCTTTAACTAACAACTTTTAACCACGTGAAATATATGGGGATGCAGAATTCCGCAGCATCAATCATCCAACGCGAAACGCAAGGTTGCAAAAAGGGTCATGTCACAGAATGTATATATATTTATTCAATTATTCTCTTAAGCGACAAAAAGGTACGTGGTTGCTCGCTCAACATTACATATTTACATGTTATGTTACCACTAACTTCTAGGCTCGTAATATTCAAATAGATATACCCACCCCACTAGAGTTATGAATAAACAAATCGTACATTTAAAAATTGTAAGAGTGAATTAATGTTTCTTACACTTACACGCAGGCCATGGGATCCAGTTACATCAAGCGTTCGGGTGGGGAGACAATGGACGTGGCGTGTATGGCTTGAAGCTTAAACTATATGCAATTTGTCACTTCAATTTTGTAGGGATTGGCAGTTTATAATGTTGGGTGGACGCATATGTATTCCGAGCCTATAGCAAGGGCGGTGCAGTGCAGCAGTACTGCTATGTTCTGTTGCGTTGCTCCAACCTTCCATGACTAGCGAAGTCATATCAGTCAAATTGAGGAAGTGGAGTTCGCACTGTTCCAGGTAGACAAATAGACAAATGCATTCATCTTGCCCTTGAACACCAGCTGTTTTGGAGTGTGTGCTTCCTCCATGTTCTTGGTGGGAAAAAATTGGTACAAGATCCAAAGCAGTTGCTTGATTGAGACAAATAAGCAGGCTTTGGTCGTCGGTGTGCATGGAACCAGTTGCATTGCACGTTTAGACTGCTTTGCATTTCATGCCCCACATCGATGAGAAATCATGGCCTCTTGTCTTGCGTTCTGTTGAACATGGAAAAGAAACAGCTAGCCAAAGTTGAGCAAAAAGCATGAGTTAAAAGTCAAAGGTCACTTCTCTTTTATCTGTTTTTTTTTCCCTCCAAATTATCAATCTAATTTAGTGTGGTTAACACAAAAGTGTCTCATCTTGCGATTATAATTAAGTATGAGTTTCACTTGAAATTGCAGCAATCTCTTATTCATACTGCATTCAGGATCCTCGCTATATAACGTGATCTTGATGAAGGCATCGATTTTATAAATTGACCTATTAAATTAGAATGGACATTCACCCGTTAAATACATGATGGTAAATATTTTAATGCAATTCTTATAAATCAAAATGAAAGATACAATGATATTTTAAAATTTACCAACTTAAATACATACTTATTTTCTAAAATTAAATATATTTTTTTTCTAATTTAATTCATTAGTGTTTTGCCTTCAAAGTTAATTGATTTGATTTGATTTTATCACTAATTTTAATTTACGTATGATGCAAGGCCAACTTAACGTGACTTTTTGAATTTTAAATGGTTATACTTTTTAATTCGGGATTCAGGATTCGGAATCAAGCTCTGTTAATAGTCACAGGTCTAGAATTTAAAAATCTACATTTATTATTGGGTACTCATAACCTCCAACTGTCGGACATAAATGTCATTGTTTAGACCCTCGTATGAGTCTTAGAAGATTTTATTACTAGTTTTAGAATTTTTCATTTTTAGGGGATTTCAGTTATTTTTTATATTTCTAGTATTTAGTCTACAGCGGTATATTATTGTATTAATTTATTTTTTATTCCTTTTTTTAGACAGATTTCTTTTCTTAGATCACATTTCTTTCCTTTTTTTTAATCTTAATATAGCTTGACGAGTTTTTTTTTTTTTTTTTTTACATTCTCTCTTTTTGAGTTTTCTCGAGAATATATAAATAGATTCAGGGGACATGAATACATGATGTCTATTTGACACAAATCTTAGGTCTTTAGATCTTAGAAGTGTCAACTACTTTTAGTTAAAATTATGACACCATTAGAAGAAAATACAAATACGGATATTTTAATCAATTGCTACAATTGTTCATTATTTAATAAATAAATTTAATTTCTAATTATTTAATAATAAACTATCAAAATTGGCAGTTGATTTAATTTGTTTTATTTTTAATAGTAATCAATTAGAAAATAAATAAATAATTTAATTTATTTTAATTTTATAAGGTCATTATCTTTTCCAAGTTATTTAAGATAATTAATTAATTAATTAAAATATAATTTTAAATTTAAATAAACTTAGAAAATCAATGATACTTTTAATAGAAATCAAAATTTTTATGCATCAAACCCTTTTTATCAAAAATGTAAATAATTAATTTTGAAATATTTAATTAATTAGAGAAATATAACTTACAATTATAATTAAAATTAATAATTTATTTAAAAATAATTTTATTTTGCATTGTATGCTATGTGATCGACAGGACATTTGTTCATACACACCGACCAAGGTACCTTTTCTAGAACATGGTTGTCTTCCTAATGTTTTTATATATATAATCGATGCTCCCTAATTTTATTAATCCTATCTTTAACTTATCTAAGTTGATAATATTGTCAACAGAAAAACAAAAACAAAAGAGCCCAAACCACAGTACAACTATTAGTGATATTTTTGCGCTCTCACTCTCCAAATTAGAGCATGCAGTGTGTTAGTGTTATATAGGATGATCAAATTGCACTCAAAAGCTTTAAAGCTAAACAAGTTACTTATGATTTCAGCAGCACAATTAGTGGAGTAACCCCATCCGACAGCCAACCAAAAGCCGTACAATTATAATCATGTCATGTAAGCCCACACACATGACAAGGAATATTACTTTCTGATCATAAAGTCGGCATTTTACTTGGTTTTACGATGTAATGACATGCATCCTACTGTTGCATTTACTGTTTTTTTCGGCATTTTCTAAAATGACGTAATTGGATTTCAGAATTTTTGATAGACCAATTTTTTTTTTTTTTTTCAATTCAAAATACCATCCACTCGACATGGCCGCGTGGCCAAGGCAAGTCATCAGGTGGCCAGACCGAGCGATCGCGGTCGCACGAGCGGTCAGGTATATTTAAGAAATACAAAAATATGATGCATCCTTTAAAAAAAATTTCTAAAATTCAAGTGTTTTATTATTATTTTTTTTTTGAAAATATACGTTTTTTCTTTCTTTTTAAATTCAATGCACCCACCCACTCCTATCTTTTCAGCACTAAGCAAACTGCCCCAACAAGCTAGGGCAGTGCAAGTTCAGTTTAGAACCGGGATTAAAAGTGAAATTACACGAGATAGATATTATACTTATGGCGCATGGAGGCATGCAGACAAG
>JBAMIE010173325.1:0-14649 GCA_037177295.1 Kaempferia parviflora | reverse complement strand
GGTTGAATTATGCGGCGGCGTTCTCCCGCGGCGCCGTCACCGGGATGTGATTCGTGTACATCGCGCCCACCACGCCGGTTATCCCGCCGGAAATCGCCTCGAACCTCGCCGCCGCCGCCGCGGCGCGCGCCGGGTCGGGCCACGCCAGCATCCCCTGCATCAGCACGTCGCGGACGGCGGCGCAGACTTCCAGGAAGATCTTGTGGCACGTGGAGATGCCGAGGCCGAAGCGGCGGGAGACGACGCGGAGCGAGTCGCCGGTGGCGAGGCGCCAGACGCACACGGCGACGCGCTGGCGGACGGGGATGGCGGCGCGGAGCGCCGTGTCCTCCCTGGCCACGGCGGCGCCGAGGAGTTCGCAGAGGAAGTCGAAGGTGGAGCGGGACATGCGGAAGGCGCGCCGGAACTCTGCCTCCGGGAGCTCAGGGGAGTTGTGGCGGTCCCACCACTCGCTGGACCGTTCAATGACCCATACTCGTCGGTGCGGCATCTGAGGCGGAGGCGGCGGCGGCGGGAAATTGTCATTGGCGCGGGAGTTCGCCGACGAGGAGGCGGCGTTGTGGTGGTCCATGAGATGGAAACTTCGAAGAACTGACAAAATTCAAAAAAACAGAGGACTTTAAATACGTTTGCGCGGGTACGAGGAAGCGAGGGAAGAGGAGGAGTGCACGTGCTTGGGAAATGGCTCGACCGCGGCTCACGCGGATCGGTCGACCGGGTCGGAGACGGGTCAGACCGCACGACCTGGACGCGGGTCTTGTGCCAGCCAAGCGTACGCTTTGATAAGCCAGCTCTGCTTGATTGGACGGCAGGTGGGTCCGGTTCGTGCGGTCTGGACCAGCGAGTTTACTGGCTGAAAACGGACCGACCCGGTCAGTAAAGTTAGAACCGGTCCGCGAGGGCGTCGAGAATTCGAATCCGAACTGAGCACGTCCACGATGCTGCATCTTGCGATAGATTCTATCCCATGGGGGAAGACTGACAGTTGGCGTTGACTTAGAAAGAGTTTGACCAATGGGAATACAGAACCGAAGAAGAACAATGGGGACGCATGTGACATGATGCTGGAATTATTCAAGTCAGCAAGTCGCTGAGTGTGAATCACAAATAAATTGAAATAATTCATTAACTTATATATAACAAAAGAAATTTTTAAAATAAATAAATAAATTTATATTATCAAACTTAATAATCAAATAAACAAACTTAAAATTTAAAAATTTTAAATAATCAAACAAATTTAATTAAAGGTAAATATCATCTAAACGAATCAAGGTCTAACTGAAAACAACAATCATATAATCATTTCAACAACTTGATTTATTTTACACTCAGCTTATTAGCTTATCAAACAAATTTAAATACCACAAAATTTGACTTGATTTGACTTATTTCCCGCGATACTTTGAAGACAAGAGAGACCCTTTCAAAAATGTGTATTAACTTCATCTCTAGCTTTAAAATTTAGTTTCATTTACAACCTTAGAAATGTATAAGTTTAGTATCGAACTACTATGTGCATGAATTTACAAAGGTTGGCACGACTTGAACAAAAACTAACCCTACAGGTGACTTGAGATGCTTGCTAATGCAAGAACCATACGGCTACAGAATTAACAATCAAACTAGCTTGTTGGCGCTCGCTTACCCTGACTAATGGTGATCCTTAATCTTAAACCAAAGGTTCTAGCTTCTCCAACAATGCCACCAGAGAAGAGTTTCCTCCACAGGCTTCCTTCAACACTGCGAGTCTCCTTGCAGCTTCACTCTTGTAAGTTGGATCTTCTGATGTGGTTAATCCATATCGGACAAGCGATAACAGCATGGCCTGAGGAGAGACAAAGAGTATGTATGTATAAAACATGATGTTTGTGTCACTTCAGTAGGTTTCACCAAAACCCAAACATTGTTTACCTCCTCTTGTGGTTTTTGCAAATGGCTCCGGAGAAGAGTCTTTGCCAGCTTATTTCTGAATGCTACCTTCTCTGGTGTATTGGTGTTAAATAAGCAAGAAGAGAGATGATGTGCTGCGATCGTGAAACTGATGGAACCTCTAAGAGCAGCTTTGTTGAGGATTCCAGAAGTCCATGATTTTGAATATGACTCCAGAATATCTTCTCGGTCCTGTAAATCATACTCAGAAGTTGATTTCAATGCGTTAAGGAAAGATTAAATGTGTTTAGTTGGCATTATTCTATCAATTTCTACTAATAAAGCAATTGCAGCAGAGAATCCTAACACTCCATAACTGGTTTCATACACTTTCAGTGTCAAAACAAATGCATCATAGAATCATTAACAGTCTGCGGAGAGATGTCTGGGATCCTTGTCGGCTTCACTACAAGCACAACATTTATCGCTTAAATCGTAACTGTCCATGGTCGGACAATCAATCAATCTGTTCGAGCTATATCTTATCCCTCCCACCCCCTATTCAATTTTATGCAACGTTGTCATTAATATTACACAAGTAAATTAAATGATTTTTTGTTATATTAATTAGATTTTTCCTAGCAGTCCTTAAACCATTACATCGTCTAATCCAATCAACTCACCTAACTATCAAAATTACTAGTTACCTTTGTACCATATTCACACTCATCCTATTTTCTCTTAGTTTATCATCTATTAGAGCTATATTAAATTTCTACCAGATCATGCCATTAATGCATAATTTATATTGGAGTATGGTGATAGTTCATAATTGCGACCACAAATACTGACAAAGCGTTTGTATGTCTACTAAGTCATCCACTTTGTGCTCTGCTCATCTAATTCAATTCTCAATGGACATATGGGGTCAAAGAATAGGAATGATAAATCTGATCACTTTGGGGACATAAAATTCCAACATCGAATTTGGACATGAGAAATAGCAGGTTTAATTAACGAAATCACAGTCCAAGAGGGCATCAACAAACCAGGAATTAGATCACAGCAACTGAAAAGTGAGAAATTAACAAGTACCTCAACTGGTTCAAGATACCCTTCAGCATTAGCTATGCACGTTTCTATTGGAGGCAAGAGTTCAAGTCCTCCTGAATTAGATAAAGCATTCCACATAGCAAGCCTGATAGTAGGTTCAACTGTCCGATGTAGATAAACTGCTACTTGCCGACCATAAATTATATTACCATAAGATAGGGCACAGAACTGTTCAGCAACTTGCACAACAAATGTGCTGTAACTATCGTGAATTGCTCGAAAATTAAGAATTTCCAGCCTAACAGTATTTTGAGTTTCAGGCAAGGAATTCATGAAACCTTGGAGTTTTTCATCTACATGCTGGCCATATATGTCTTGCAAAGTTTTGAAAATATCCATACTTTTCTCTTCCAAGAGCACGTCCATGTTTTGTCTCAAGGCCATGGATAGGGCATGTAACTTCCAAATCAAAGGAATACCAGATATTGGAGATTCTGCAGAACTAGAGCATAGATATATGGAAGAGACTTCAAGGCCTAACAGGAAAAACAATCCGCTTTTTGCCACATCTAGATCAGTGGGCGAACATGTGCTAATTCTCCTGGCATCCCCCATAATACATATAGCACTGAGAAACCAATGCATAGGTAATGGCAATCTCTGATGTGCCCACTCTACCAACAAAGCATTTGTAGATTGGTCTCTGGAAAACCCTGAATGCGGCTCAATCTCCTGAATTGTTTCCAGGGCATGTCTCGTCTTGTACCTTTTATTGTTATTCATTTCAGAAATAGTCTTCCTCTTGGCAATTAGCCATCTTTCTTTAAAATGGGAATCCAGCATTTTACTGAAAAGATAATAATCATCGTCACCATAGTGCCAGTCAAATGAACTGGAAACCTTGGTACGGCAAAGATATTGAGCTACAAGAGAACCAAGGTACTTCATTACTGATGCCTGAAATAAATAGTCCCATGTCTTCTCAAGGATTGTTTCATCACCAGGTCCTGCAAGCAAAGATAATTGAAGTGTGGAATTTATTCTCTGCAAAGTGGGCATCTGATCAGGTTGATAGCTTACTGATTTCGTAACTTTTATTTGAGTTTGATCATTCTCAAAAATGGTAGAGATGTTATGAAGCAAACTCAAAATGAGTTGTGCATCGGTTTGTGCCAACAATACATTTAAGGACCAAAATCCCCCTCCACAAGATCCCCATCCAAATCCAATTCCAGGTACAGGTCCTCCTCTGTCAAACATTTCAAGAGACTGCAAGACTTGCTGTTCTGAGGAAACTACATCCATGAACATTGTGAGCACTTCTTCAAGCTCATTATGAGCAGACTTGATGAGACCAACATCCAGTATCTTCTCATGCAATCCTGACATACTTTTTGAGAAGGATTGGGTATCATTGAAGTTTCTGGCTCTCTTGACAGAGTCATCAATTAGAAGAGCAAGTTGGACAAGTGCATGAAGACAACTTGATGAAGATAAGGACGCATCAAAGTCCCCTTGTTGTCTTAAAAGACAAAGCAAGTTTACAAGAGATCTAGTTTCAGTAGAACAAGCTTCAAATAATAATTTGTTTGAACCCGAAAAATTAAGAAATCCATTCTTTATAAGGTTAAGGCCAACATTAGGGACAGACTGGGACAACCTACGAAGAGAAGTAATTTTGTGGTCCAATTCGTCATGGATATTGGGAGCCATCTTGTGGAAAACACCACAAAGCATATGAAGGACTGCAGAAATCACCCATATTATGCAAGAAATAGAAGCAAATTCTAGATGGTTCACATTCTTTTTGGGGTCAGAGGTAAGCAAGCATATATAAGGTAAATCTCTTAGTTGTAACCAGCTAACAGCCATGTCAACCATTGGACCCACATGACTCCAAGACCAAGCTTCTGAAGTATTATCTGAAAGACCAATTGATTGATTGTTTGTTTGTTCACCAGCGTGCAGAGCAGGTAACTTCTCAGCTAGGGTCTCCAAAACTAGGTAAGCTTCCCTTGTAATGGAAGTGAATTCACTCAAAAGATTGTTGCCAATTAGCTTATTAAACATAGGGGGGCCAAGCCACAAACAAAGAGCAGGGATGAAATCTGTAAAGTACGTTATGCAAAATCCATATTGAATGCAGACTTTCCATAAACGTAACTGTTGAACCATTAAAGCTGAAGTGAGTTTACAATTTTCCCTTCCAGATTCCATCCACCTTTCAAGGGAAGGAAATGGTTTGTACCAGTTCCACATTGCCTGTTGAAACAACCCACACTTTACAAAATCCCAACATATTTGCTTGTTAGCTTCAGATAAAACCTGCATAATTAGCAACACACTTACAATAACAAGGTGGCAAAAAGAAACAAAATGATGTACAAAAGGCAGAAAAGAATATGTAGAAAAGAATGTGTCTTCCGAAGATGCATCAATCTACCTAGGGTTAACAATGAGATTTCAGAACTAATGAACCACAAAATGCCTGTAAATTCAACAATATCAAACTCAAACAAAATGTTAGCTGCAGGAGACTTGTTTTATATAAATTTAATGCTAACAAATGCAATTGTTGAGTGTAGAATATAATAGCACAAGGTTCACTACCTTTTGAAACCAGAATCGCTATTTAGTATGACTACCATGAGTGTATAAGTATAAAATGAGTGTATCTTTTAGACTCTATGTTACTCAAACTAGACTACAAGGAACTTAACGCATATCAGATATAGGTGTATGGCATATCAATTTCTTAAAGTTTATGCATGAGGCCAATGGAGCATTTGCCAGTGTCCATTGAATGCCAGTTTTAATGTGTCAAATGTTTGACACAGCATAAGAAGGCATATGAATATCAAATCACATATCATACTTTTGATTAATTGTTCAACATACATGCAAGCAATCAATATCTTAATAATGGGCCTAAAGATAAATTTGGAAAAAGAATGCTCTTAAAGTATATTTTAAACTTTTGGCATGTTGAACAAATTGCTCGAATTTATTATGTCAATTCAATCTTAAAGAAATAGCTATTCCCCCTCCTAAGCCTCAGGTCCTAGATCCATCCACGGTATCATGAAAAAGAATCATAACTACATTGTGAAAACTAGTTAACAATCCAGAATTTAAGTTTGTTTAGTTTCACCAAACACAAAGGTATAAGAGAAAACAATTGAGTGGTGAAAATTAAGTTTACAATAAAGTTCAGACAGCAAATAAATCACTAATGTAATGGTGGTAGAATAAAGACGTGTATTCAATTTGCTCACTTTTATCTAATTATAGAAAAATGAATAATGCCTAGTCATGAACTAATCCCAAACATCATCTTTTATGAGTCAATAAGAAGGTAGAACCGTAGAGTAACTTAAAAATTATCAGACACTACATTTCCAGTTCAAAATTGTAAAGAAGAAAGTTCTAATAAATCAAAGAAAAATAAAATATATCCAAAGATAGGCATTGAAAATAGCATACGAAAATTTTCATTAACACTAACAAATAACATAGATTGTTTAAAAACTGACAATGCACCCATATGATAATGCAGAAATTAAAATTTCTCTAGAAGGCTAAATCCACTGTAGGCAAGACAGATCTAACCTTCAAAAGAAGCACAACTTTAATATGAGACGGATATGGTTCCACCAACCCTTGCTTGGTGAATATCTTAACAAGTGTTTGTATCAAACTTGGGCACTTCCAAACAGCATCAGCGCAAGTAGGTGAATGTCTGGCAATTGCAACAACAATAGAAAGAAGGGAGTCTTCTAAAACTGCAAGAGGGTCCATCTGAATAAACCAAAAGATAATTAATAAGTAACAAAGCCTTTAAGAACTTTAGATTCAGAATAAAAAAATTGCGAACATAAATGTAATATTCATTATAAAATAGCTTCGAGCTTTGTGACAAAAGTTTGCACATGGAGATGGGAAGACAGTGAAGATATTGAAAGAATTTATTTCTTTCTGAACCATATTTTCCATTGTATGTTAAATATAGGATTTACAGATTATAATGGAGATCCAAGAAGGCAAGAACAATGTATCTCACAAAATTGATTAAATTTACAAAAACAAAGTAGCCTTTGACAAGAACCTTGTGCATGTGAATGGCAAAAATTTGATCAATACATATATCCAAAATTATTCACCTCCTATCTTGTTTATTTTTCTTGTTGCTTCCCCTTCACCCTCCCCTCTTCCCTCCAATCTATCCAAGTAAGAAGGCCATTAATATGGACCCATCATCATGATCATCAAGCTATTTTAGTTCCAATTATGAGGTTAGCTATATGACTCTTATGTCTCTATTGAGCTAAGTTCTTTGAAAAGCTAGTGACACAAAAGTCGGTCATCAGATGTGGTGTGGCCATTAATGTGGAAATATTGATAGAAAAGTCAATTCTGGAAGATTCATAGGAACTCATTCTTCAGAAATTGTATTCAAAATAAAATGCATCTATCTAGTAGACTATTATTGGGCTTCGCAAGAGACAATCATCTGTCAAACTGACGAAGCCAGCAGCAGGAACTGAACTTTTATTTATCTGGTTGATATTTGCATTTATGCAAATTAATTTGCATGTCAGGTGACATTTAAACATAGAGCTAATGCAAGCTACAACTTTCAACATCAAAGCAAAATGTCTTGCTTGTAAGACTAGCTACTTCGCTATTGAATTGGTTCTAGTCAACCAAAACAATTCAAATTTTAAAAACGGATTCCATGTTGTATCTTCTTGCTTTGCAATTAAGTAGCAGAATTGCAGAAGTTAAACAAGTATCAGAATTCCAAAATATCTGCAATAAAGCCAAAAAAGGTTGGAGGAATTCTTCTATTCGTAACTATGGTGACCTCATTGCCATCAAATCAGAGAATAGCCACCACTTGGCAGAATGTGAACGGTATATATCTAGGTTTAAATTTCAGTTTAAATAAAAGTTTTAGTATCATCCCAAAATTACCATCATGGTGACAACTCATATCAACAGATGATATGGACTGTGCTAACCTCTTCAAAACATTTTTCCCACCTTCAACTTCTTTTAACGGTTCATATCATCCTTTTCCTATGCCTCCTACTTACCATAAGACTAGAGAGGATCCTGTATCTATGTTTAAATTGTACCAAGTGAATAGATGAGATATGGTGTAATACAAAAGAGGAAGAGAAGATGCTTAAGCAAAAGGGAGAAAGAGAGGCAGCATGCAAGTCAATATGATTGGAGTAACAAATCATGCTGACTAAATACATATAAAAGATGCAATTCTGCAAGCATCATTTCAGGTTTAAATTAGATTATGACTTGAAAAAAACTTTGTTGAAGTTTAAAACCGTATCTTTAAGCACTTGTTTAATGATTCATCATAGTGATATTTTCACAAATTGTTGATTATGCATTTTATTAATATCGTAAAAAATTGCATCCTTATAATAGTATAAAGTTAGTTTTGTTGATTTATATTATTGCAAAGACAAACTTGGATTATTATTTATAAGACCATTGTATATATAGCTGTTTAACTAGAAGCTGCTATAAAATAAAAAATAATCTCATATGTTGTGACATGTTATTATGTTCTTGCAGGACTGATGAACATGTTTTGTTTCTCAGTCGAGTTTACCGAAGAAAGCAGAGCATGACTACATGGCATCATTCGCCCAACGAGCACCGAAGGATTGAAATGGTTTGTGTCTCAGGATACAGCAGATACATGAGTGGTATTAAGTAGATGGGCAATTCTAATTACAGTTCCTGTTGGCATTAGTGTAAGAGGGAGGCTTTCATGATAATATTGAAGTCCAATTCTGTTCAAATTTATGCAACGATGGCCTTATTGGTATTTTAATTTTTCCTTTATGGCTGTTACCTCACATTATAAGAAGTGATTTATAAAAGTTACACATTCACATACAACATCATTGTTCCAAAGCAGCCCAAACCACTCTTAGCTGTAGTATTAATATCCAAGATTTATCTGTTAGATATTCTATAAATACGTGTGTTGTATTTCTACTTAATAGAACAAAAGTACCTAAGTCTTAACTAGACTAAGAAATTTCGAACAAAATTTGGTCATCAATGTAATCATTATTCTCAAGCCACTCTACTCCTAACTATTTGAGGTTGGCTAGATCAATGTTATCCCTCCATAACAAAGGTTTTTAAATGTAATATATCAAAATAGACTCTGAAATAGCCAGTGCAAAATTTAAAGTGTAAGAAAAATTTTGACCTCCAAAAGATAACATATTCTTGGAAGAATTCCCATCCTAACAAGGCCAGCAGCAACATCTTGTCCTGATACAAAAATGTCATCTTGAATGGTATGATTCCCTTCATTTTCATCATCTTCATTATTCTGATCGTTATTGGGAAGAATGTTTGAAGATTTAGTGTTATATTTCCAATAACCACCATGAAGAAAGCCACCATCAATATCAGGTCTACTCCGAAAAACAGGAGCAGTGAAAGTATTTTTCTTACTAGTGGTGAATTTCTGTAAGAAAGAAAAAGTATGAGTGAACTAGAACACAAACAAACATGAAATTTCATTGATTGATGTAGGATACCTCTGAAAAATCAAAGAAATTCTCATTTATGTCAAAGCATAATATAGATTGAATGGCCTTTACACAGGCCAAAACCACAGAATCATGATTATCATCCAAAGCAATCCTGTAAATGAACTCAAATATTAGAAACTAGGAAAAACATGTACTTGGAAAACTGAAGAGAAAAAAAAGTTAGAGAATAAAATTAAACAGAAGACAATTCAATGTTTACTTTCCATAAAATATCACAGGAATAACTAGGTTTCAACTACTGCAGCCATGAAATCACAACCAATCAATAAACACAGTTTGTTTTAGGTCCAGACAACTTATCTGTCTGTGACTAATGGTTCAATAAAAAAAATCAAAAAAAAAAAAAACAATCAGGTCATTTTCCATTTGGCTTGAGTAGTTCTGGCAGGTTTAGTAATGCTGTTGGGATATCGAAGATCAGAACCCTTCCCAGTGGAACTGGAAATCTGGTTGGATTTCCAAAAGATGATTGATGGACAATTTTTTGAACAGCAAATGCAGTCAAAAGTTCTTTTTGTTACACTCCAGGTGGGAATGGCAAAAACACACCTGTAGAGTTTTTCTATTTGAATATATTAACTATACTTTCTGAATGCTTTCTTAGAGATCTACTGCCAAATAAGACAAAAACCATGTATATGTGAATAGCCTAGGTAAAGTAAGCTACAGGTAACATTTAATTTTCTCCTATTAGGCAGGTTTTTCCATTAGTTGGGAAGCATACATGGTAGTATATAAAAAGAAGGACAAGCAGTTGGATGAGATTTTTACTCCAGTTAAGAGACTAACAACATGCACCTGATCATAATTCTGTATTCTCTTAACATTTACCTAAGTGAAATAGCCATCTGAGGTTCAGGACCAAGAGCAAAAGCCCAAACAGCTTGCCAATCAACGAGATTATCAGAGGGGTTTTTTGCTCTGACATGATAATCATTATCCATTTGCTGTAAGTTACACAAAGCCTTGTTGAGTATAGATACTATCAGATGCAAAGCAATTGCCCTCTGTCCTGGTATCTGAAGTGGAAAGATAGAAAGCAACGAGTATTACTTGAATAACATAGGCCAGATCTAAAATAAGACAATAATAAAATATAATAATCCTGATTCTGCAAAAATATTAGTGCACAGCATGGAAACAGTGAACAACATTAAGCTGCAAAAAGGTCATAGATGAAGAAACACTTTAGTGATCGAATATTATGCAACAGGCATCTGCCCTTAAATAGAGACAAGAGAGAGAAGGCAATGTCCTCGATGACAATAGCACCAACTTATTCAAGTCACAAGGTTGCATGTCCACAATATAATGAACTACAATTCCCATTAACCAAAATTGTCAAGTCTGCAGCTAGCAATGCTACAACCATCCTTAATATTATATATCTAAAAAATCATCCACATTTTACAATTGACAGCAACAATGTTTTTAAAAGTATCTATTTACGTTCACTTCAGTCTGGTGTCACCCTTGATACACAACTAAAGTTAGCATAATGCAATGGGGTTTTTACATTAGCCTATAAGATTGATAATATGCAACGGAAATTTACCAACCTTTGTCCAATTTGAGGAAGCAGATTGAGTTGGAGAAACAATTATGGAAATGAAATAACATAATTATCTAGTAAATCATCATTGTAGCCTTAACAAGGTCTCTTTGCTCTAATTATGAATGCAAATTTGAGATGTCTTTTAATTAATAAAAAACACACACAAAAAAAACCTTTTTATGACCATGAGCAACCCACTAAGCAGAACAATCCAAACAAGATGCCATAACAAGTTGATCAAACTAACCATACTCCTAGTAAGTGCTACTGCTTCATTAATTGTATACCCTGCAGCAGCAGGATCCCCTTCAGTTCGAAGCAAGTCCCTCTCAGTCACATTCTCAGCATTGTAAGCACCAACTTTAGAGCCACCACCTAAATGACAAGAAATAAACTAATATCAGTAGGAAACCAGCAAAATAAATAACAAATTGAATGAAAGAGAAAACAAAAACGACCTTTATATGCATAATTCACAATTCAGTGGCAAGGATTTTGTTGAAGGATAAAGAATATCATTGGACAGCCCATATAATTCACAAATAGTTTAAACTCACAGCTTCCTGTTGTTAGTAGTGATAACATCAACAACCGGTTGGGAAGTTGAGTGTAAAATATGTACAAAAATTAAATGAATAACGATAAGAATGTTTAGATGAATGTAGATGATTACAAAAATAACGTAAACAGTAAGGCATACCGTGTACAGTAAGGCATACCATGATACGTAATTAAATTAAAAAGAGAAAAAAGTTCGGATGGTATATATGCCCCAAAATGGCCGTTAAATCTACAGATAATTTGAATGAATTAGAACTGATGATAAGAAGGATAAATGGAAGCCAAAGAATACTCCAGATAACAAGATTAACATCTAGGTATTGCTGTTATAGTCTTATATTTTGCTGATTACTATGTATGAATCTCAAATGATTGAACAAATACATAACTTGTTATTGTTGTTTGTCCTCTTTTGGAGATCAAGGGTCTTAAAAGTGTATTGTTAATCTTTTTGTGATACATGAATATTGATTATAATGTCGGTATGTATGTGTCACCGCCACATGAATAAACAATGGAACAAACCAAATTTTACATTTTATGCTATGCTTGAAGGTCAATTAAGTATACAGCATGACGTACTGGTAAATAATGATCTGACCGATTAGTATTGGGCTTTATTCTAATCCTGGTCAAATATCTGAAACTGAGAACCAAAAAATTACAGGATCAAATATAAAGTGTGATAACAAATTGGCGTTTTAGTAATAGTTTAGCCTCTTAATATTAATGGTGCAAGGACAGTGATAATACCATTGAGAATGTTGTGAGTAGAATCAGCCCCCAAAAGGTCGCCATCCAATGAAAACCTTAATGACCTAACCTTCTCAACTCTCTCACTCCAAGACTTCCATGAGCTATTATTGTTTTCAATCTTTGAGACCCAAGCTCCAGAAGGGTCTACAGTTGTTGCACTCTTTCCACTATCAACTGGCTTGATAGTTGAGACCTTTTGTCTTCCATCACTTTCTTCTTGACCAATAACTTTCCTACTCCTTAACTTGCTTTGTCCCCGCTTCTTCAACATCTCAATAACAGAAGGATTCATCTTATCCAGTATCTCAGTTTGTGCCTCAGATATCTCTTCTGCAGACATGTTCTTTAGCAAGGAAAGGTTCTCAGCATCTATGTCATCCATGAAAGACGAAGATCCATAACAATTGGCTTCTGACATCTCTATATCACCTCTATCAGAATGTTTCTCCGTCCATGCAGCAATGCTGCCGATGCCATTGGCTGAATCCACACCACTTTCATCTGCCTCTTCAGATTCTAGTTTGCTCGTCATGGATTTTGGTTCAGTTGTCAGCATGAACTTTTCGGAAACACTTCCATTCATCAGCTCGCTGGACAAAATTTGATCTTTTTCTGGCTTACAAACACTGTTTGAGGTAGAACTAGGTAAATTTAGAACACCAGTCTTCTTCACCTCTCTTTTTCTCCCTGCATCAGATTTCGCCACATTGTTGGATTGTGGCAAAAAAGTGCCGTCTTGTGAAACAAAATCCTTCCACTTGCTAAAATCGAGGGGTTTCTTCTCCTTTCTCTCAATAGGGTTTGCATAGGTAGCAATCGGATCATAATCTGTTTCATCCATATATTCCTCCATGTCACCCTCTTCGGCCTCAATCGGCGCAGAGCCAAGCGGCGTCCAGTGCTGCAAGTTACAAAAAAAAACTATCAATAACGTAACGTCAAAGAAAGCGTTAAAACTTCATTCTGTTAATTCTTTCTAAGTTCCTACCGGGTCATGTGAGCGGCGGCGAGCCACGGGAAAAGGAAGAACCGTCGGACGAGGAAGGGGAATGGTGGAGGGGATTCCGGTACTGCAGTCGCCGTTACCAGAGTAGGAAAAGCCCTTTTCAACGATGCCGCCAACGATGCCAGGTGGATGATGTAGGTCATGCACAATCCTCTTGAGAACGGTGGTGGACCTTGTAGACTTTTGAGAGGTTCGATAGCCCTTGGCAGGCGGCTTGTCTGATTCCATAGCGATCGATTTGTGATGCCAATCTCTCAAGTCGCGACGAGTAATCAACGGTGGCGCAACCTTGCCGTTCGACGGATTGCACAACCGCCGGGAAGGAACTATCGAAACTCCGCAGCGTTCACCGGCGATGTAGCTCCGCCGCGCCGCTCGCGATTCGCGAAGTAGCCGCAGCAACCCTGTCGCCCTGTCGGACCTCCTCGGATCAAGCCCGGCTGTGTGTTCTTATGGAAGGCGGCCCAGTACTTATCCACCCTTACATCGACTTGGCCCATGATTTTTTTTGTCTAGAATTTTTAATTTTTTAAAAAAATGTTATTATTATAACAAGAAATTGCCTTTAAATCATGTAAATATTTATAATATTTATATGTCATCTAATTTTCCCACGTATCATTACAAAATCGGTAAATCATGTAGTTATAAGTTTTGAAATTATTAAATCATGTACTAAATTTTATTTTTACCCCCGGCCATTCACTCACCTATCTCAATTGATTGCTACAAGTTGATCCAGCTATTGTTCATAAATATAATAATGTCTGATCATGGTCATATATTGTTACTTTGGGACAGGAAAAAGGTGGATCTGGATGTTCTTATCACCACTAGTTAGTACATACATTGTCATGTCCGATGCTGTATTTCCAGTAGGAGATTCTTGGTGACGTATGTTTATGGGCTTCATTCTATTGTCACGAGAAGACCGCTATGGGAGGTGCTTACGGATCTGGGGAGCATGATACAGGATGCATGGATGATCATGGGAGATTTCAACACGTATCTTTCCATACATGAAAAGCAAGGGGTCCTCCAGTTACAAATCATGAGATGAGGGATCTGCAGATGTTCGCGCAGGCTTGTGGATTGGTGGATCTTCGATCTATTGGATGTCGCTTCACTTGGTCTAATGGTAATGTTTCTTGTAAATTGGATAGAGCATTGGTAAACTCCTTTTGGTTAGTGGCGGACTTTGATGCTTATGCGGAGTTTACGGCTCCTGGATGCCTTTCCGACCACTC